>CM023616.1:16698537-16941037 GCA_013358685.1 Antennarius maculatus
TGACGCACTGGACGCTGAACCACGGGTACCGAGAAATGGCCACCAGGGGGCAGCAGACTCACACAAAAAATTGAATTGTACACAAAACTGGCATGTTAAGACAGCAGCAATAGTTTTACTCCTATGTCTGCAGTCTATTTGCATATCAGAGATGTTACCTAACAGCTCAACAACTTAACATTTATCGAAAACAGATATTTTTCTGTCAATTTCATTTCAGGTATGCTTCTCGATCACATAGAAATTGCTTAAACATTTTAAAAATGACCTTTAATCTGAGACGCCATTTCCTATTACAGTATTTTATGGCTTTGTTGTTAGATTTAGTGATCTATAATTCTACATACATCTTTATGGAAAAGACTTCAACATATTTTGTATCGTATTTGGTATTTGGTATTTGGTATCAAGTCTTTTTCAACTTCAACACACGGCATAAAACCCATGGAAGATTCAATGAAAGTTAAAAATGTTCATTATCACATGTTATAACTATAATGAAAATTGGAAAATAGTAACAAACAAGGGCAGTGAGGTAAAAACTTTACTAGAGAGATAAATAGACAAATAATAAACCACCCACAAGAATGTACAAAATGTATTGAGCATATGAGAATCATTAAATAACCATATTAAGTGACAGACCATCTCTCCCTTCAAATATCTCTTTCCACCACCCTCCACCTTGACATCAACATATCACAGCATCTCTATGAAAAACAACATTACTGTGCTCACACAAAAATGTTACAGAAAGTCTTGTGCACAGACATGAAGGCAGTAGATTTGTCTTGTTGCAGCAGTGATCACCTCCTTTCCTTCTCATCAGTGCATCTTAAAACAAAGCAGCAACATCAAACGATAACACCTTATTTTAAAAGCAAATTACTTTAATAATATTTCAACTGGAATATCATTCAGTAAAAACAATTCAAATAGTGGAGAAATCCCAGACAATAAAACATGCTCAGTTTAATGACAAAGCAGGTGCATTCCACAACGCTTTTTTTTTTAGAGAACCTCATTTACTTTACAGACATTTTTTTACCAATTAATTTTAATGGTCTCAGCACACTGATGTACTTTAATGTCAACACCAGAGTGTGAGATATTGCCCTTGAAACTGCAGTGCAGGCTACCTTTATAAGATAATTCAGAGTCAGACACTGATAGCTTAAATCAGAAGCAAATGCTTCCCTCCGAAAATTTTGTTGAACACAGCTTAAGCCCAAGTTGGTATAACTCCAGAATGAAAGCAAAACATAAAAATGTTCCAACAAATATTCTCTGTACAGAGTGACAACAATTATTCATTTTAAAGTTTTAAAAAATGTGTAAATTTGCAGTCTGGAACAATTGTGAACACTCAAATAAGTCTTTCATGTTCTTGTTTCTTAATTATAATGGACAGAGAAAATAAAAAGTTTATCAGAATAAAGCACCTTTCACATCTAAGCAATTAATCCATGTGGCAGCGGGAGGCGCTTCACCGTCAGAGACGTTACTGTATTTACTGCAGTAGCTGGAAGGAATTGATGGGATGTTGCTGCTATTGGTCAGAATGCTGATAATAAAAAAAGCAAAAACATATAATATGTGGGATATTTATTCTGATCCCAGAAATCCTCTTAAACATTGAAAGTAAAAGTCCATTGGTAGCTAACAGTCATGCTATGATATATGATTTGAATCACAACAGAAATTGCCATGGAGATTAAATTTATTACAAAAACTCTGAAGAATAAATACATAAATAAACAAACAAGAGCATAATTAAAATATTACGGATGCTATAAATGATCCAGTGGTAGTTTATATTATAAATCTTGTAAAAAAACAACAACACACACACACACACACACACACACACACAAAATATTAACAGTTCTTTCCTGAACCTGTTTCTTCTTGGACATTGATCATAAAACCATTCTGGTTTCCTGCAGCAGTTTGGCTCTTTATTATAAGGTGGATTTATCAGAAAGAAAGAAAGAAAGAAAGAAAGAAAGAAAGAAAGAAAGATAGATAGATAGATAGATAGATAGATAGATAGATAGATAGATAGATAGATAGATAGATAGATAGATAGATAGATGGATAGATGGATAGATAGATAGATAGATAGATAGATAGATAGATAGATAGATAGATAGATAGATAGATAGATAGATAGATAGATAGATAGATAGATAGATAGATAGATAGATTGATCATGCATTACAAACTATTGGATTTTATTTGGTAGTTAACAAGACTATGTGTTTTGATTTAACGCTGAACGTGCATGCTTGAATGAATTAAAAAAAAAAATCATTGAAGCATTCTTCCATTACAAATTAATTAACAGTCGATTATTTTTCTCCTCTGCTCTCATTTAAGCTTTTCTGTACATTTTACTTCTTTCTCCTTTTTAACCTGTCAAGTCTACTGGATTCACACTGCGGGTTCTTCCTTTGTTCTTATAGGCGTTTTTCTCTTCAGTCCTCCTCTGACAGAGTCTCATGTGGTGTTGATGGTCGGGACCTGCTGTGACCTCTGACCTCTGCTTTCCTGTCCTGCAGGAAGTCTTGAATCTCCCCAGGCAAACACTGGAACTTTTCCTGAAAGTCTGCCTCGATGGCTGCCTGCAGCTAAAGCGAGAAGGGATTGGAATTCACATTGATTGTAGATTTTTGGATTAATTGCCATTTGATGGCTCTTTTTTAAATGCTGTGCTCCAAACAAGCATGACATTATAAGAACACAATCTCAGTGAAATTGGTTATTGATTATGCATCAGTTTCCTGTCAAAAAAAAAAAAAGAGATAAATTGGTGATGCATTTAAAAATCCACCCAGTTACTGAGTGCCAACAGCTACACGACTCCAACATGACTGCTAGAGGCTTGACATCACTGAAACACACAACGTTGATGTCAGCACTGATATTAAACTGTGTGGGTGTGCAGCTACAAACAACAGCAGCAGCACCTCCTTGGATGAGGAATTTCTTGCTGCACAGCGTCACACATGCAAACTGACAAGATTTCTTTCACTGAGGCACAATATGGAAGAAATAAGACAATTTCCTTATGTGTCACCTTTGGTTTCTGATCTTGTATCTCCTGCAGGAGCTCATTATACTGTTCCACCAGCTGATCATGGCGCTTTGCCTGAGTCTCCTCAAGCTGCAGACAGAAAAATGAAAAGAAATGGTCTTGTGTAGCATTTTATGACTGCAGAGAGATGCAGCTAGACAGAGTAGGAATAAAAGGAAAACATCTTTTCATCATCATCTCGGCTGTATTCAACTCGTAGATTTTTTTTTTTGTAAATGCTGCTTTAACTTAATATTCTCCATCCTCTGCTCACCCGTTTTATGTTCTGAACCACTTCATTGACGTAGGACTTATTGATTTCGATCTTCTCCCTGTGAACACACAGTCAGACGACTTGAGTTTGAACCTGCCTTCTGACAGGAGTAGTTGGATGCATCAGTGCATGTAGTTAATGAAAGAGCTACAGCAGGGTGAGGTGTAGTGGATTATTGTCAGTGTGTGGCTGCAGTTTGTACTCTTCTGCCAGATGCTTCTCTTTGGTCTTTGCTTGGTTGATCTTCTCTGTTCTCCTTCGATCCATCTGCCTCTTCAGCTCTTTTTTCTCCCTACAACCACAAGAAGAAACAGTTGGAAATAGTGTCTGAAAATGATTACAGTGGGGGTTGTTGTGAGCTGCATCTGCACCATACTTCCAACTAAATATATAAAATGGTCGCAGTCTTTCTGTTCCAGATACTATGGTGTTGATATAATGAACAAAAAAGTGTTTTATCATAATGTAATGATGTCACAGTGAAGCTGACCTTTGAACTTCTAGGCTTAAAATAAAATCTTTAACTTTATTTTCCTGGACATCATTGTGAATTTGATCAGTATTGTGCATTATTTCTTGAATTACTAATTAAAATTGTTTTTGTTTTCTGTCACAAAGGCCTTGACCTCTGACCCTTGACCACTAAAACCCGTTCAAACTTTTGTGAATTTTGTGCTGAGGAGATCAGACAGACATGAAACCACATTGCCTCGGGTAACAACTATCACCCAGCATGAAGATCCATTAAAAAGTGGCAAAATCTGCTCATTATCTCACCAGATTTGTTCCCACCCAACAAAATGTCATAATACATCATGCTGAACACATTAAACCAAGGCTGATTCTGACTTTTACGCCCTCATTAATTATGCATACAAATAGAGAACACAAAGACATTTTTATGAAAAAGTAAACTCTAAACTGAGAAGATGTAAAAGTCAAAATGTTCTGCAACTTCTAATCTTGGGCTATTAAAAACAATCTTTTAATGTTTAAACAAACACAATAATTTCTTTGGTTTGTGTCTGAAAGCTTTATTTTTCCTTTTTTTTTTAGTACCCTTTAACTTCTACATATGTAAGCAAGCTTAGATGTACCACCTCGCTCTGATCTCAGATTTGTAACTCACTTGTCACAGATGTCTTTGAGCCTCTTCATATGGGCATTGTGAGTCTCGTCAGCCAGGCTGCTCAGGCGATCCGTCAGCTGCAGGAAACACAACCTCCAATCACATCTGACATGTTAAAAAACACACAAAGAACTACAGCAGAACATGTTTGGTTCTAGCCTGATTTGACTTTATTTATCAGGAGCGGAATTTCATTTTTTAATCTTCTGTTAATACTTAGTGTTACTTTGATTTGAAATAAGAATCTCTGCAATAGAGCAAACTGATCAAGGCTTATACCATTTTAATATGTTCTCTCTGGAGGTACTTCTGACTGTAGTACTGCTCCTGCCTCAGAGCCAGGAGCTGCTGCTGCTGCTCATCTCTCAGCTGCTGGAGGCGCTCGTCCTTCTCGATATCCGAACATGAACCCCTGCAGAGTGTAAATACAGAGAGATGTGCATTTTAAATAAAAAAAATAAAAAATAGAAAAGAAAATCTAGACCGGGGAGAAGCTGTGGACTTTTATAGTACAGTACATTACGGGATCTTTCCTGTGTTTGTGTCATTTGTGTGTCCCTCTTCATTGGATTTTGCTTTTCTTGCATAACAGTATATTTCTTACGAAATGTCTGAGCTGCTGTTCCCTGTCGCCTCCTTATATTCTCTGCCTGGGTCTTATTTTTTGATTTGTGTGTACCTGGTCTTGCTGCACTGTCTGGCCATCTTCTTATACTTGTTGTTGAACTCTCGGAGGAGCTCCGACGTCTTCTTCTGGTGCCTCCTCACCAGCTCCTTCAGCTCCTTAAACTGACGTCTCTGCTCCTTCTGGTAAACCTTCGACTGTTGCAGGCTCTCCATGACGCACGCTGGGACTTCTGGTACCACAAGTGATCAGGCAGCATATTTTATTAGACGTCTACGAGAATAAATAAAGCTCTTTCTCAAGTATTTTTCTCTGTTGAGGGTTTCATGATCTCATTATTAATACATTACTTAAACAATTTTTAGATTACATGATGTTTTGCTACAGGAAAAATACTGTGTTATCAGCACCAATCAATCACCCTCAAGATTGATGCTTAAATTTGATTGGAAAGCCGGACGTCAACACTGACCTATCAGAACACTCTGCACCAGATCTTCAGTCTTTGCTGCTGTCCTGGCTGCATCTAAAATACAGGACAGACAATCAGCATCAATAAAAAGTCCAAGTAAAGCTCTTCATCATTAAAGACTCTATTAATGACTGTTCTCTGTTGGGTGGAGCTACCTGTTGTCGCTGTTTGCTGATTGGATGCAGAGGCTTTGGGTGTTGTGGTAACAGGGGTGTGGCCTGCAGGCCCAGAGGCGGGGCTGAGTCCATTCTCCAGGGGAGTTGATCTTTGATCGTTTTTACGCTCTGCATAAGTGTCTGCCTCATCCTGAACAACAAATATGAGTTAAAAAAAAAGTTCTACGTTGAAGACAAAGAACAAAAATGAAGGAACCTCAGTCTGAGCATCCTCGTCTTCGTCCTCCAGTGTCAGAGCCGCTAACTGTTTGGACCTCTGCTCCAGGAGATTCACATATCGGATCGGGTTGGACAAAGCCTCTATTACATCTAATGAAAAAAAAAAATCAATTGACTGATAACTGATTAAGAATAACAGAATTTAAAATGATGAAATCTTTCTTTTATATGAATGCATGAGCAAAAATGAATCAAATTCTCATAACTCATACCTGCAAAGTTGTCTGGGACATAATCCTTGACCTCTATGTAGACAAACACCGCTGGTAATATCAGAGACTGATTTTTCTCATTCCGCAAGCCAATGTAACGATAACCTCAAGAAATCAGTTAACACAACAGAGGTTGGCATTTAAATGTGGAAGAATATGAAGTGAGGAATGTAAGGAAACGTTTGATCATATTAAAACAAAATTTATCAAACAAATTTAATGTACTTTACTTTATAATTTATGGATATAAAAGTTGTGATAAAATACCTACCTGGTCTTATTGCAGACACTGGAATAATACGATGACCTATAAACTTCCCTCCTTCCTCAAAAGCAGCGATTCTCAGAGAAGCCAGCGTGGGAAGAATCACCTGTCAGAGAGTCAAAGTTAGATCGCTAAAAGTCAGATCAGATTCCCTCCTGTCCTCTTGCTGGTTCTCACCTTTTTGAAGACAATAGGCTCTTCATCCCACACCGGGTTGATGGCGTTGTTGTTCTGGGAGGTTTTGGTCTTTAACGCTTTCCTCCTGGTGTCCACAGGAAGGCCAAACATCTCCACCTCCACGTACACACCCACCCGCTTCTCAGTCAGAAACTGGCCTGAAATCACCTGTGACACACAGTTACAGACAAAATCAAACGCATGTCACATAATGGGATTCTACCCTCACAGCCAGGGTAGAATCCCATTATGGAAAGGCTTGAATTAATTACCTTCACAGAGAGGGTGTTGGCTACGATTCCATCCACCGTATTCTCCGTAAAGGGGTCGAAGTGTTTGTCCGGCCGCCTCATGAACTCAGGTTTCAGTCTGTAGCCACTCCGCCCGTTGTACTCAAACATGAATAGATTCAGCTGCATCGACAAATCTGCAACAAAGAACTAATATTAAGAACAGGTCACAGTCTTCAGTTGAGTTAAAGAATAGCGACCCAGAAAATGTGTTCTGATTGTACAAAGATCCACTTGCTATTATGATTTTGGATTTTGAATAAAAGCATCAAGGACAGAAGAATCACATGTTAGTCTGGGAGGTTTCAGAGGACAAACACTCTCACCTATAGTCTGGTAGTTGAGAGCCACCAGCTGACAGCCGGCATTCCAAAATAGTTGAGGCATGAAGTTGGACGAATCGACTCTGGTTCCCTTAGGATAAATGCGACTCAACTGGGATTTATTATATCTGGTTAATGTAAGGTTAAGAGACATAAATCAGCTTTATTCCTCATTTGGTACCTTTCAAGCAAAAACAATGTGCAAAGAAACAACAACTATAATATAAAATAAAAGTTGACTGAATTCTGAGAATGATAGAATAGCTACTGTACCTAATACAAGAAGTAAAAATACTTTGTAATCCAAAATTATGATATACTTCCCAAAATAAGTTGATTATAGTAAAACATTAAAAGATAATGAAATATTAAATGGTGCAATATAGATAAAAAATCTCATAAACTAAATAACAATGATGATGACAAATAAAATAATACAACAATAAAACAATAAATTTAAACTACATTTAAAAACAACACCCTTGTCTCTATAAAGCTCGCCTCATTAACATGAAATAAAATCATTGTATTTTAAGTTAAATGTTATACCAGCATAAGCTATAAAAGGAATTTGCAAAATTCAAATATCAACATGAGAAAAATTTGTGACCAACAAACAGCTTCAGAAGAACAGAACGTGAGGCAATGATGTAACTGTTGTCAAGGATACTCTACAAACTCTACTGGCGACTTTGTGAGATGCTCCAGAGCCTTGGTCTCCACAAAAGACGACATGTGGTAACAGCGGGCTGCCTCTACGCATACACACACACACACGCACACACACACACACACACACACACACACACACACACACACACACATACAAAACACAAGCACGTAATGATTGTGGATAACTTTCTTCTTTTAAGTAATTATCCGGTGTCTGTGGTTAACTAAGGAAGGAAATTTAATTTTAAAGCATAAAAAAAGTTCTGCTTTTCTTACTCTTAGAGGCTTCGAAGGAGTTGAACTTGGTTGGCTGGATGTAATTTACCAGCGTGGACATTTCTTCCGTGGCCACGGCCTCACGCTCGGCTGAGCCCTGAAATAAATGACAGCAGGTTGAGTTAAGTTCAACATGTTCAGACAAGAGTGCTGGTATTTATGGTCTGACGTGCTGGCCTGGAACTGTAGTCGGAACTTTTCAGCATCATCATCTGGTTAGCATGATCTGACTGACATGGTTTAAGAGCAGAGAACACTCGCTGATTATCTGCCTTGTTTATTGCACTTTGATTCACTGACTCATGCACACACACACACACACACGCACGCACACACGTCTGGTCTGCTAAATCATCCTGATTAAATGTCAATCACCCCTCACAACATTTTCATATTTTTATCTTTTATTTTGTTGTGTCTTGATTTCTTTTGGAAAGATATTTCTTCATGTCCCTTGATTTCCTCTTCTTGTTTTATTTTATTTCTCCTTGTCTGTTTTTGGTATTTACCCAGTTCCTGACGCTGAGGTTTTAATTTTGATTCTTTCCCTCTCCTCTGCCCAAAAAATTCACTGCCTGTTTCTCAATCATCGCTGGTTTGGCCTGCTGTGAACCTTTAAGATAAGAAAACCAACCAGGAAGGACAGGATGCATTAAGAATAAACAACAAAAACACAATGACAGCAAAAATGACAAAACAGCAACACCGAGAGAACAGAAAGATAAACGCACCCACAAACAACAGGAAAAAAGCAGCAGCTGCTGACAATGACCAACAACGACACAAAAGATTGACTTAAAGAATATGTAAAAAAAAAAAAAATCAAACAACACTTGTAAACATCAACATAAGGTGACAGCAATGAGGGCAACCACACCTCGTTTTGAGCGATGTCACCACTGACCTTTTTACCATCATCATCTTCATCATCATCATCTTCCTCACTCTCAGCCTCCATTTCTGTTAAAATCAAAGTTGAACAATTCTTCATCCTCATCACTTTCCTTGTCCAAATCTTTATTGTGTCTTTATTACTCTGGACGTTTACATGCAGGAGTGACGCGTGGCTTTATAAATGGACCATGTCTGATGGAATATAACCACACAGCTGCCTGTGGTTTTTTGAACACCACGCCGCTTCTGTGCAGCTGATTATTCAAGCCACTCAAGAACTTACTGACAAAAGGCTCACGGCCAGTGTATGAGTATGTCCTTCATCACAGCCACTCGTCTGTTGGCTGTGTGTTGGTCACGCTCTCAGTCCCAGTCCGGTTTTCAGGATCTGGACATCAGAGGTGCCAATAAGGCTCCCTAATTCCCCCCTGCACTGCTGCTTAATGGCTCTTTTGAGCTTCGCACCTCCTCTTGGATGTTCTGCTCATTACTGAGATATGATTGTCGAAGACATGCAGAGGAGTGTAAGAAAAGAAGACATCAATGTGAGCAGATGGAGCAGATTTGTCACCCAAAATGATGATGGTTGAATAATGAAAGGTGTTCTCAGAGAGAAACACGTCTAAGCTCTGAATACAATAAATTGTTTTATGCAGAAAACAAAAGCTTCATCATTTGGTGACTTTAATGTTTCAAGTTAAAAAACATGTTTCTGTCAGCTTCTGTAAAATGTATCTGCCATGCATAATTCTTTTGCATCAACACGTAACACTCACACTGTGATATTTGACATATTCCTCTGTTTTTCTTCAAATCATTCCTGTAACTCTTTGCAGCTCTAAAAAAAAAAAACTGTCCTAATTTGGTGGATACATTGTTTTACAAGGACATTTTAGTGATAAAGGGACACCTGACTGTTCTCTGGTTGTAATATTCCTGAGTCACATGCTGCTCAGTTATTATCTGTTTTGTGTTTTTATACAAAAGACTGTCAGTATTTTACACTAGAACACGTTTCACATGGGTTTCTAGGCTGAGAAGGGTCCTTGTGTCTTTGTGTCTTACCGCTCGTGTTGTTGCTAGGAGACACTGGCTCATTGCTCTGATTGGCGGGTTGGTCTGTCAGTCTTTTGGTGTCTATGTTGTTGGAGGGTTTGTGGGATTTTTTGTTCTTGATGAGGATTCTGCCCATCAGCTCCTGTGGACTGGGAAGGGGGACGCCAGACTCCAGCTAAAACACACAGTGTAGTCGTAGTTAGTTTAATACATAATTATGTGTGTGTGTGTATGTGTGTGTGTGCTACTCACTGGATATTTGTCCAGAGGGTCAATCAGCAGCGCTTCTCCAAAAATAGAGCGGCAATATTCTGCCATTTTGGCCTGCTGCTTCAAACTGATTGACAGACACATAAACATCTCATGTTGGGACTGACGCACATGAATGAACTGACACATAAACCACAAATAGACTATGGCAGAGATTCTCACGAGTCCACGTGGTTTTCAAACGACAGTATGACAGGAAACGGAGAGGTCTTGAAGGCGCATTCTGCGATGGCTTCGATCACCTCCTAGAGTAAGAAATAAAAAATGACCAGACATCGGTACCAAAAAAAAAGTGTCAAGCGTTCAGAAGCAGAAAGCATTTATGTCAAATGTTCTAAAGTTCAATCCCATTTCATTGTCACATGCCGGTCCTACCTAATAGCAATTACAGTCTGTCCAGCTGCAATACATCCACCGTGGAGACGCACCTTAAAACAGATTTCTGATGTCATCGTAAACCCGTGCGTGATGACGGGTTCCTCCTCGGCAGTTCGTCCTTTCCAGACGTCTAGTTCCACGCAGCGGCATCCGGCCAGGAGAACCTGCCTGTACATCTCCACTGAGGAGCTCCCTGCCAGCTGGCCCGCTGCAAAAAACACGGCTTTATAAGACTAGACTACAAACACGCCTCTCTCAAATGTCCAGTGAAGTCCTCTGTGTTCTCCTGACATTCTGTTTTGTTAATTTGAACTCACCTAACTCAGCGATGCTGGATATGTCAAAGAGCATAACTGTGATTCACCCTCGCTGCATCAATCAGATTCCATTTGCATTCAATCAGATTCAATTGGGCCTTTTCCCTTCATCCACAGATGACAACAACAACAACAACTCCCCTTGATTACGAGATCTTACATTCTCATCCTAGCATCAAACGTTTCTCTCTTTTAATTCAAATCAACAGATGCAACAACAATTTTACTCTAGAACAAGGGCTGTTTGCCTGTGTGTGGGAGTGTGTGTGTGTGTGTCTGTGTGTGTACCTGTCAGGTAGGTGTTGTGTGATGAGTTGATGAAATAGTGAGACAGAGGGAAGCTCATGTCTTCAGATTGGTCCAATTTCTCTGGTGGGATGACACCATTCTCATCGCTGGACAGATAGCTGGAGAAAGCCTGTAGAGAGATGACTCCTACACACACACGCACACACGCATACATACACACATACACACACACACACGCACACACACACACACATACACACACAGAGAGAGAGAGATAGAGCTTTCTCTTCATCCTCTGTTTCACATGCTCCCTCCTTGTGTGTGTGTGTGTGTATGTGTGTGTGTGTGTGTGTACCTTGCTTCAGCAGCGTCTTGTCGAGTTGGTACCTCTCCATCAGGGCGTTGGTCTGCGCGGGACGAAGAGGCGGGTAGAGGATTTCATTGAGCCTCGGGTCTCTTTGCTTGTTGTTGATGAACTCTGTCATCCGATCGACACACAGCGTCCCATCATCCCCTCCTCTACGGGGAAAAGCGCGAGCAGATCGTGACACATCTCGTCTTAAACACCTTTATTACCTTCTTTTGTTTGGACAAAATAACTGGGTTGAATTTGGGAATTCGTAACTGGAAGGCAATCATTTAATAAATCAATGATGACATTATCATTACTGTACTGACAACACGTCTCTGTGAAAGTGGGACGCAAGATGAGTCATTCATTGTTCATTGGCCTCAAGCGACAAATAAGATGTTTTAATAAATCGTGACACAGGACGACATCTATAGCTGTAAGTAAGGTGAAGGATTTTCTAAATACTTACTGCATCTTAAAAATGTTGTTGAGCTCCGGTCGTGGACACAGGAAATCCAAAAAGCTTCTATAAATTTCAAGTGTGAAGTCCTCCAGCTTGATACTGTCACCCTGTCAAATCATGTTCGGATATTTCAGTTTAATATTGCATTCAGCGTCGTCTTCCTACATGAAAAAAGTCTTTTAAACCCATAAATGCCAGCTGACGCTAACATTTCCCCTCGTATCTGCTTTAATTCCCAAACTCTCCTCAATTTAAACAATCTTTCTGCTCACAGTGATATTCAAAGTGAAATCCAGTGTGAGCAGAAGATCATATGCTCTCATTTCTTCTTTTCACTGGTTGCTTCAAAACTTGACAACCCATATATTTGGGCTCATTTCACAGCGTGAGTCATTCCAGATAAAAAGCATCAGATAAAAGCCCAAAGAGCGAATAGCAAGAGGAGAAAAATGATGGATTAGTTGTTCTTGCTTGTCTTATATAAATATAGTTATTCACAGAGGCAGCAATAGGTTTTCAAAGCATGCATCCTAGGCATATTTGAGCTGGCTAAGCCACAAAGTCTTGTTTGTATTTACTGTTTACTAATGCTGATAACAACACAAAACTATCTAAAGTGTTTACCCGGCTGTAGGGCAGCTTGCAGTTCTCCAAGGCGTTTTCTACTCTCTTCCTGTCCGATGAAAACAGTCGAACAATGCTGCAATACATGATGACATCACACCACTATTAGCACTGCTTAACCATCATATGTCACCAAATCTAAAACTTAAAATATATCCCCATACCCTGAAATAACCTGAAATGTCCTGAACTTCCTAATCTCTCTAAATCCCTCCAACCCTTCCTGAAAACTTCCCCTCTTCTGTCTTCACCTCCAAGATGCACTGAGTGATTTTAATTCCATTCCTAGCTGACTTGTATAACACAGCCTTCCTTCATTACAGTATAATCCATCTCATGCTCTTATAATGGTTGATTACCAGGTCAGTGCTGAATTAAGCACCTCCATGAATCCTGTCCCTGTTTTTGCTTTCCCAAGTGCACATGGAATGAGGTTTATTTTTGGAAGCAAGGGACAGGAAAGAGCAAAGTTTCAGTTTGTGCATGTCTCTACAGATTTCGTTGGGCCATTTTCTCACATCCTGGACCATCCATCTACTATCACACATTGCTATGCATGCAGGATCATTGATTAAATATGGGGACGGGGGCTCACTTCTTGACAGGAATCCGTCCTTCTGCGTTCGGCTGCAGAGTCAATCTGACGTATCTGAAACAAAGAGCATAGAAGTTCAGTTCAAGTTCCTCAAAAGCTTTATGAAAGGCTCCCAAATACATCAGGTGACTTCCAAGTAGAGGGGAGTAGCCATGAATACACAAGAGGAATTATCTACAGAGAAACGCCTGTTTGTTGGAGGCTTGGGGAAAAAAAATCTCTGGTTTGCATCCATTTGGTGAAAAATGTCAGATATTTGATAGTTTTATGATTGGAGCCACATACAGATGAGAACACCATCAGTGTTAAAACTGTAAAACCCCTCAGAGAGAATGTGTCCATTCTGATTCACATTTCACACTGTTTCATTGACAAAAATGGGAAATTTGTATGATTTCATGGTTATTTTGACACATTATCAAGTTTGACCACCAGCCTTGAACAGCATTGAGGAGCCCTGATGAACACTGATAAGATGTCATAGTAGTACTATCCAGTATTTCATTTAAACACTGAAGTGATGGTAGACTTTTAAAAACAGACGTCTTCTCCTTCAAAGGAAGCGCCTCACACTGAGCTACATCAAAAGCACAAATGCATCAGACCAAGATCCTTTGTTCCCACTGCAAATGGAAGTGTTTTTAAAACATTTTACAAACATTAAGCTTAATTTATGAGAGAATAATAATAATGACCAGGATGGTGTAGGTGGGCCTGACTCACACCTAAGTACAGCTGTTCCCTGGCGATAGAAGATGTCACCAGCGTAATAATGTGACTCACTGATGTGTTTTTAATACAGTTTGGACAACAATGCAGCTCCGAGGCACAAAAATGCAATAAAGTACATCAGACTGTAGAGTGAACCTATGTGTGCGTGTGTGTGCGTGTGTGCGTGTGTGTGTGTGTGTGTGTACTCACGCTTTCAGCAGACTGTGTTCTCTGTTCAGATTGTAGCCCAGCAGGTTGGAAGACAGAGAAAATAGTTCCTCACACCACATCTGTCAAAATCAGGCACTCCATTTAATCATCATCATCATCATCATCATCATCATCATCATCATCATCATCACCTCCACCAGACATCACCGGTACCTTCGCTTCGTCCTCCTGTGAAGCGATGAAGTTGAGCTGGTTGACGTTTACCAGGTCTGAAGCTGTAACCACGGTAACCATGCGGTTCTCCAGCCGGCCAACCAGGTTCCCAAAGTCGAGCAGCTCTCGCAGCTTGGCCTCCTATCAGGTGACACAGAATAAAAAGCTTTCAGTGGAAGTAGCGCCATGCCGGAGCCTCCGGGAAGGGGAGGAGGGCGAAGGTGCAGACCATTGGTTTACTTGTTTAAAGAAAATCAAACATTCAAAACGAAATTTTTTTTTAACATGAATAATACATTTGATTTGATTTAGTGTTGAAGATGCTACCAGTTTTTAGAGTCTGGGGGTAGTGCACAAATAGGGAGGGAAGATTATTGGAGATTACTGATACATCACAACTAGAACAATATCTCTGCTATTTATGGAATGCTTTTCAAGCAACGTACACTGAGATATTTCCAGACCCCAGAGGATAAATGAGGACATAAAAGCATTCAAATACAGCATGCCATGAAAGAAAATGAAGTAAAGACATTTCTCAGTCGAGGAATCAAAAGCATTCAGAGGTTACAGAGATGCAGCAGTAAGGACAGCTATGATTAGAGAGGTGATGTGAACATGAGATCGCATAGACCCGACGCATAAAAGATGCGACAAACAGTACCTTGGGTGTTTTGGTGCTTCTTCCTGTTCTGACATCTTTAACCAGGGTCAGGTCCAACAACTCTGTCTCCTACAGGAAACACAGGAACACACCGTCAGCTGTTAACTAGAGGTAAATGGTTCATCCTGTTTCCTGCTAAGGATTTAAGCCCACCTGGAGAGAAAGTGTGTGTGTGCGTGTGTGTGTGTGTGTGTGTGTGTGTGTGTGTGTGAATCAATGATCACATGCTGACCATGTGCTTATTCTTCATATCACAGATTCATATTATTTCTACAGCTGTTCATTGTTCTATATCCGTAGGATTTTAACCACACTATGGCATTTACAAATATACAAGAGTACCAATTCACCAGTTTATGTGTGTGTGTGTGTGTGTACATGCATGTACAGTAGATGTGTTTTCAGTGGCGCTCATTGCCTTTTAATTCTTTAGTTACTTTTTATTTAACTAGACTTTCAACACAAGAGTTATATTTAAACCAGAATGGTTTTAGTATTTTAATTGGACTCAGAACTGTTCTGACCCAGGTCCCACATCTCATAATGTTACTACCATGATCAGAGTATTACACTTTACTTCTGTCTTCCTTTGGCTGTTAGCTAAATTCGTTCATTATTGTCTTGATTATTGATGATAATATAAATGCACCAACCCCTAGACAATCTATTTTGTTCTACCTTGTTCTGGTCGGTCCAGTAGAGGTAAAATCCGTTGGGATCAACATGTAGAGTCACAGGATTCACAGTAGACAGATCCTAAAGGGGAAGAAAACAATGCCAACCAACAAGCCAAACGCTGAGCAAATCATCAAATGAAGGATTCCAACAATAACGGACAACATTCAGGCCCACAGACAGAATTCCATGTCATAATAGAATGGATTAATGCGATTCTTCTCTTTCAAAAAACGATTACGCATCAGTGCTTCAGAAATGCCCGTAATGTCAAACAAAAATTCACATGGAAATGTTAGAAGGAATGAAATGAAATGAGTGAAATGAGCAACGATGGTCTTTGCTCTCCTTCTGCCTTGTCTCCAAGGTTGTACCTTTATGTAAAATTAATATGGAAAGTCTTGGAATTAAGTATTAAAATTGTTGTTTATAATCCAGCGCCTTCCAAGCTGATTTGGATCAAAATTGAAGGCTTAAAATCAAATCAGGCGACAGGTCAAATGTATATCAAATTGAGCAACTTTGACTTCAGCTGTGTGAGATCAATACTGCGCTAAAAATAAATAGCAAACTATATAAAACTGACCTGAGAAAGGAGCTAAGATCTGCCAAAATAGAATAAAGTGAACCAAAACTGTCTGATTAGCGCTGTTTAAATAAATACAAATTGGACGGACAGATAAAAAGACAGAGCGATGGCTATATCTCCCACATTATACGCTGAAGGCGGGATTAATATAATTAAAGCAGTTTAGCTACGGTAAGAAGATTAGTCGTCAGCAACACTGGAACATTTTTAGATTCTATTCAAAAATCTTGTGTCTTATTCAAGGTTTGGTTTGCAACAAAACAAAATACCGCTTCAGCGTGTTTTTATACAGGACGACTACCAGGATTAGCATTTCGATGGATTCTGGGGGGTCAGTGCGGCACATTAAAGATGAAAATTCAAAGCTCAGAATAAACTGACTTTTTTTTTAATGATCATAGTCCTGCAGGGAATCAAGAAGATCAATCTTAGTCGATGTAAACTGCTGTTTCTGTTTATGGATGATGTAGAAATCAGAAAAATTTATAAAAGCTCAAGAAAAAGTGAATGATTACATGCTGATTTGATTGAAGGATCTTTTTATTTATTTTTGAATTTGAGGTTGTGAAAATCAATTTGCTGATTCATATATTTTTATATCTGTAAGTCAACATTTATAAAATTCAATTGTCTTTGCATGTCATTTTTTAAAGGTCATGGATTTTGCTGTGTGAGCTGCTTCCTTCAAAACATTGCAGCTGAATAAATGCATAAAAACCAGCAAAAGCTCAGAAGATGGTTAACTGGATCCCTGGTTGTTGCTTGTTGGCATAGCAACCACTTCTATTTTTCCTAAAGCTTAGTTCTACATTTTGGAGAAATTCTAATCTCAAAACACGCAAACACACTAAATTTTGGAGATTAACTATTAATCGTGATATCATATGGATCAACACACACACACACACACACACACGAACACATCCACACGCACGCGCGCACACGCACATATGGTCTAACAAACATCCATTCTTTTTCACACACATCAGTTCCGTTTAGGTGGTGGTAACCATGCTAGTTACCATGGTAACCGCACAGCACGTTTCCCATAGTTAGGACTTGTACCATAGCATACTAACAAACACACACACACACAACACACACACACACACACACACACACACACACACACACACACACACACACACACACACACACACACACACACACACACACACACACACATGCACACACATGCACACACAGGCAGCATACTCAAACACTAAACTCAACAAAAACTGGATCTACAGTTGTGCGTTTGACTGTTCACATGACAGTAATGATGAGTTCTACACGTGTGCGTTACAAACATCCCATCATACATGCGTGCAACGCTCAGTAAATGAAGACCAATAGATTCCAAACCAACAGGTGGAAACAGAGAAATTCACCACCATTGATTACATTTCTCATACACACACAGACGCACACACACACATACACATGCTGACATTGCACAGAAATGTATATATATATACAGTATGTATATATATATATATATGTATATATGTGTATATATATATATATATATGTGTGTGTATATATATATATATATATATATATATATATATATATATATATATATATATATATATATATATATATATATATATAAAAACATGGTGTGACACCACAGAAGTTGGACATGTTTTAGTCACCTTACCTCGTCCCATTTAATGAAGTTGCTTCCATTCCTCAGTGTGTGAGACACAGAGGGAGGCTGGAGTTTCAGTGCATGAACCCCAGGCTGAGCACTAGCCATGGCTTTACACAAACGAACACACTCAGACTGGAGGTGCTCAGACTCAGACACATGGAAGATGCATCTCTGTCACGTCCGGGTCCAAACTCCTTAGAAGTCAGGCAGAGATGCTCGGCTGCAACGGCATCCTCTCCTCCTGAGATTCTCACTTGGCTGCATTTGCGGTCCCTTCCTCTCTCCTCACTCTTTTCAATTTTGCTGTTCTCACTTCACTTTCTCTTTGCTCTTTGTCTCCTCCCTCACTCCTATTTTTTTTCTTATCCCTCCCTCCTCTTTTCTGCCTCCCTCCCTCTGTTTGTCTCCCCCTCTTTCCTCTGTTGGTGCTGCATCTCAAAGAGAGACAGACTGAAACAGATGCCTTCGTGGGAGACAGGATATGTGTGTGTGTGCGCACATGTGTGTATGTGTGCATGCACTGCCTCCACAAATTGACTCATCTGCGACATGCGCACAATGGCAGCCTCCCACAGATGGGGGAGGGATAAGAGAGGGAGAGCAGGAGTGACAGGGAGAGGTAGAGAGGAAGACAGAGGGGAGTGGGAGAGATGGAGAAAAGGGAAAACAGAAAAGGAACGAAGGATGAGATAAAGAAATAAGAGCTAGTGAGGGAAAGAGAGCGAGTGATTTATTGCAGGGTAAATCAAACCGACCAATATTTGCCTCATAACACCATTTTTTAAAATATGCTATGTTGCCAAAAGTGTGTGGACACCAAGCATGACTAACATATGTGAGTCTCTTTCCTAAACCTTCAGCATTAATCTGCTGCAAACGCAGACTCCACTCTGCTAGCTCCATCAGATTTTGGAACCTGACTGCAGGGATTTGCTGTCAGCCTTGGCCTTGTGCAAGCCAATGAAAAGCCTTCACGTCAAAGGGGGTGAAGGGTTTCTTTGCTTTAGGGTTATGTTGATGTTTGGGATACTTTTTCATAGATATTGACAGCATCAACAAGATCTGTATAATAAAAAAGAGAAAGAGAGGGAGAAAGAAAACAGGAAAATGGAATATTTCTTTAGCAAATGAGTTAGGTGTGAAACACCATTAATGATAGATGGGTCTCCCTGACATAATAAAACATTACACATTTTTATTCACACATATTAGAATTGTGTTGTTTTTTTTTAAATTCTGCTCCTGGCGTGACACGGTGTTCGATCAAAACCAGATTTTGTGATACCGCCCACCACATTGAAGTTTTACACTGGAACGAAAAGGACTTCCTCCAACCTGTTGATAGGATCTATGGCTTATTACCATTGCCAGAAAAACATGCAATATACAGTATGTGTTTGATCGTAGGTGTGAACAGTTGTTTGTCTTTCTATGTGGTCCAGGATGACACCCCACCTCCCACCAAACTGCCTTCTGGGGTAGGCTCCAGCCTCGCTTCAACCCTGTGTGGGAAAAAGCAGTCAGGGAAAATGAATGAATGAAAATTACACTCATCCTTACTTGGAATTATGAGTATGGGTGGTGGTAAGCAAACGCTTTGGCATTTAAATATGCTCAATAATAAACAGGTTCGGATTAGATTCTTTGTGTTTACAAAAATAATACATTGCAACACAGGTAGGAGGAAAGTGGGTGAGACAGCGATTAAATATTGGAATAGCATTTAAAAAGAAAACATAAACAACGTGTGAATGTTTCCAAGTACAAAATGCGACATTTGGCTCACGAAAAAATCCAATAAATACAAAGAGACGCTTCACTGTGTGAGAATAACGATACAGTGGGTTGTCCGTTCATTCACATCCATGGATGTCTGTGATATCTGCATCGCTTCTGAATGAGCAGTAGTTACAAATCCATATTCTGTAAACCAATCAGAAAAAAACATGTCCAGCATTTGTAATATAGATGCATACATGCCATAGCATGCTCATAAAAATCCATCTAATCACAAGCAACAATGGCAGCAAAATCTGTCTTCAGGCCAGCAATTTTCAATGGAACTCCTTCTATTTATATGTTTGTAGCTAAAGTTGTAGATATCCCAGTGATTCATGTCCATTATTGTTGGAAAAAGTAAAAGATAAAAATGTCATTTACATGAAGACACGCAACACTATTAACAAGCAAAATATCAATCTACCATCATCCATCTGCAGGAGCAATTCATGCAGAAAACTATTGATTCAACACGTACTGTACATGTAATGAGAAACAAGAACATACAGCCCTCTGCCCTGTGTTGAAGCATCACCTCGCACCATGCAGACATATCATACATCACATTTATGATAAACACCCTCAGGTTCACTTTGCAGCCTACGGCTTCTGACACACTCTTTAATGCACAAGAAGACAGAGCAGAAACCATTGATGCCAAGAAATGTTGTCCCACATGCTGTCTAATATATTAGGAAATAGGGAATTTTTTTATATATGTATATTGTATATAATATATATATATATAATATAGGGGCGGCAGTGGCTCAGTGGTAGAGCGGGCGGTAGAGCTATGATTTAAGATTGGTGGTTCGATTCCCACTCCCACCCAAAAAAAAATACCCAGAGGTAAGCTAATAGTGGGAGGTGTCAGCTCACCTCCGGAGTACTGCTAAGGCACCCTTGAGCAAGGTGCAGTCCCCTTTTCAAATTGCTCATTTGAGCTCACCAAGACAGAGCTGCCTGCCATTCTACCTCCCTTGCATGCCTACAGGCCCCCTTGTGTGTGTGTGCTACAGGGGCCTGTACTCACAAATATACATGTATGCATGCGTTTGAATCATTAGCTAGAGTGTGCGTTCTTAATTTCCCTTCGGGGATCAAACCAGTATATAAAATTCAATTTAAAAATAATAAAATGATTGCATAGAAATGACTCAAGCGTTCACTTATAATTTATAACTTATTCCATCATCACGTCATAAAAAAACAGCCAAATATGCTAAATGAAAACTGAGCAAATGTTGCTTAGACCAAGCAAAAGCACAGTCTGGTTTGTGCAGTAAACAAAGTTAGGTTTCTCTAAACACTGAACATCTTTATAGCCATCAGCACAAAAGAGCAGCTACTCTGTGCATGCTGTGCTGGGACTTCTGGGCTCCCACAACAGAGGTGGGAGGTTTCATCTGCGATCGATTCGGTTCAAGATCTTCTAGCTGAATTCATAAAGTTCATGTATCAGCAGTTCAAGTACTACTTCTTTCTGGATGTTCTGAAGCAGAGCTGATAAACAAGGAGTTAGTGAATGCAGGATTTGCATACATTTTTGAGTTTTAAATTTTTTTATATACACATACAGAATGTTTTTGTTACCTGGATTTTTCACATTTTTTAAGGACTAAAAAATATAATTCCAATACACAAGATGCTAATCACAATTCAAACATCTTTTATTGTATAAAGTCAATGTTTTTTGTGCTAAATTGCACTGAAACTGTGAGTGTGTCTCTTTTAAAAGTTTACTTTAGATAAGTAACATCAAATGGGTATGTGTGTGTGTCTTTCCTGCTTTCCTTCATGACTGATCGCGTAGATTTCATCCTGGTGAGGTCACAAAACCTGCTTGTATCACAAAAGATGACAGCCAAGACTGGCAAATTGAGATAATAACTGGAATTGTTGCATCAATTTGTTTTAGAATTTGCAGCACATTGCATTCACACACACACACACACACACACACACACACACACACACACACACACACACACACACACACACGCACTCAAGAGACTCAAGACACTCCTACTGCCCACACACTGGCACTCGTACAGACAGAGGTGCACACATGCACATGTTAGTGGGCACAAAAACAAATACACACACACACACACACACACACACACACACACACTTGAACACACCCAAGTCTTCACCAGCAGATCTCCTTGCTGTGAGCTTATATAAGGGAGAGTGGGTGGCTGAGAGCTATTTCAGGACCTAAAAAGACATAAGTGTGCATGTGTGTGAGTGTGTGAATGTGTATGCACAACTGTAGTGCCCATATGGATTTGTGATGGGCGCTGCTGTGTGTGTGTGTGTGTGTGTGTGTGTGTGTGTGTGTGTGTGTGTGTGTGTGTGTGTGTGTGGGAGTGTGTAGGCCTGCTGTAAATACCATAAGGACTCTGATTCAGCGGGTTTCATAACCAGTCAAGTTTAAAGTGAAGTTTGAACCTCTGGCAGCTTAGAGAGTGTTCAGTCCCACCCTGGAGCCGCCTGCACACATTTAAACACATGGAGCTGCACAACAACAGGAAAATACCTTCATGTAGTCACAGATGAGTCAAGTGCATCCACATCTGGTTCTTTTAATTGCTGTTTTCACATCTGACTTCACAGAGACATACGTTTTGCAGAGAAGGCGGGGAGGTGGTTATCAATGAGACATGTTGCTGCTGCGGATTTTTGTAAAACACAGCTGGTTAAAACTGTGAGTTCAGAAGCAAACTTGTAAGAATTTACATACTTATAAGAACGTCTGCTAACATGAACACATGAAGATGTGGATACCTTAAAATGCCAGCAAATCTTCCCTGGCCCAGGATCCACCCTTTTAAATCCACGCATGCAAACTCAGGTGCTGTAAAAAAAGACAGAGTCAGCTTTTTTGAGAGATCAACTGACAAAGTAGTGTGAAGCATTCTACCTGTTTAATCTCTGGTTAAGCTTAGTTTTAACAAAATCAGCAAAATAAAGTTTCAGCACAGGTTTTGGCATCATTTGGATTACCGTTCAGTAGAATGGATGGGATAACAAAAAGTCTGTCCTGAGCTGAGCTAATCATGCTTCAGCTACAGAGGAGAGAGGATTATATCACTGATGTGGTGCAGGACTGACTGCGGCACCATCGGGGCATACAGATTCAAAGTTTGTCCTTGTTAGTGTGAAGCATCTGTATCACCGCTATAATCTTATCCCCAGCCTTTTCAAAACCCAGCATCTCCTCATCAAAAAGAGAACGGTCTCTGGAGATCAACATGTTTTTTGCCTCATTGGAAACTGTAGCACAATTTCTTTTCCAATGCTACTTGAAAGGAAAGAATGAAAAAAGTAAATCTCAGCGACGTATGACAAAAAATAGAAGGCATTCAAAAGCAAATAACCGTCACATGCTTTTGCAAAATACTTTAAATGGAGACAATTTGGATCAATTCAACATCATTTCCATATTTGAGTCCTCTTGATCTACAAATGTATTTCCACATGCTGTTTATGGCAAATGAGCACATTTTCCTGCAGCCTCTTTCACTAAACTGTTTTTGAAGCATCTCAGTAAGTCAGTGAAGCCTCTTATGCAACACTGGCCTACAGCGCTCTTTATGTTAAACTGCCTGTAGCAGATGCTTTGCCTCCTAATAGGAACACTCACTGCCTTTAAATATGAATACTTTAAGACAAAAAAAGGAAAGACATTAAATTATTTAAAGTTAGGTGCTGATTTTTTTTTTAACATTTTAATTTGCAGAATTAAGTTTGGCTTGTATGTAATCTGACTTTATGTGCTTCTCCTGAAATCAGCAGATATGAGCAAAATGAAATGCTCCAATACAAATATCCCGACTATTTCAGCAGGTTATTTCTGCTGGTCTTTGTGTTGTTCTCTACTGCACAAAATCAAATCGATTAAGCCGCTTGTACTTTATTGCATGCTTGTTCTTTTGTATAGTAATTGAGATGCAGTGACATTCAGTAGGTTGACCTGTAATATTGCATTGAGCTGTCTCCTATTGAATTCTGTAGTTCTGGACTGAGATAATAATTATCAATAATAAAAAGTTCAATTAAGACATATAAGTCTTAGGCTGATGGATTCCTATGTATAGCATCTTGAACCCCAAGATCCATCTGTGATCGAAAGGTCAGTGTGGTTTACAGTAGAAGCATCATCCACCCACATTCATACAGTGGTCAGTATTTTGAGTCTGGGCATTGTGTAGCCTGCAGAGGACTGGACCACTGATCTTCTGTTGGGTGGATGATGCTCTACATACTACACCACAGCCACTCTTAATAATAAAACACACATAACTTCAGAAAAAGCAAGAATTGCAGAGACAAAGATGCAGGAAAAAAATAATATAGTGGAGACACATGTCAACTCTGCATGCAAAATAAAATGTTTTTCATTTTATTCAAATTGAAAAGTTTCCTTCTGATTTACCACAATAATGAAGAAATTTTTCAGTCCTGTTCAAAAATTAGATATAAACAGTCAGTATGAATGAATTCACACTGGATGAAGAACAGCTAACATTTGTTAATGATGATCACATATAGACTCAGTACATCATTACTGGAGTTTGTGCAAGAAGAGGAATTTATTTTATCTTTTATCTCAAAGACATTACTAATTAAAGATCTTCTCCAAAACAGGCATGAGCAGCCTACAGGCATCGTACAGTACTCTCAAATTATACGCTTCCAATCTGTGTTTTCTTTCCATCGTGAAGAAGTAAAAAAGCACCAGAAGCTCTTCAGTCATTTAATGAGTGTTGCTATCCAATGGTTTCCATGACGGGTATCTTTTTTTAGAATGAATCTTGTTTAGTGAAGATATGATGCACAGGCATCCCACACAAGGCCATGAAAACAACTTGCACAAGCCTGGCAGTCACCGGCACGCTGTCGATAATTAAACTGCATTTCCCCCCCCAAGTAGTGTAGAAAATTTCTGGTGAAATAAGTTGACTTGTGGAAAGTTACACAGCCTCAGGAAAAGAAGCTGCAGTTGGATACAACTGCCAGAGGAAGGTAAAAGGTCCAGTGGTGTCTGGAGTTCTGGCTTACTGTCAGAAATTAAACAGCGTGTCTATTATAAAACATAAACGTCACACCTCTTCAAACGGATGAAGCCAGAACAAACTACTCAATACTGGTAAATGTGTCTGTTCTAGGATGTGCTGTTATAATGTTAAGATTTTTTTTTTTTTGAGGACTAATGGTTCAGGATCATAACAGATGGTCGGTCTTGTGCAACACTGGTAGCACGTCATCACATTTTCATACCAATTTTTTAATCCTTAATACTGACTTGAATGGATTAGCTGCCAGATTTGTGTCTCATATGATTAAACATGTCTTTCTCCTTCCCACCCCACTCCACCCCAAAAAATAAAGACGTACACACGCAACAAAACAAATCTGATTTTATTTCATAACCTTAAAATCATTGGCTTACAAAATCGACAACGATTAGGTTGACATGACTGTCTCTTGATTGAAAAAGTAAGAAAAAATAGAAGCTCTCATCAGATCACTAAACACTGACATACTGTATTTGTAAATATGAGTGTATACCTGTGTGTGTGTGTCAGTGGGTTGTGTTGATAGCTCTATATTTGCGTTAGCCTTTTCAATCTGAGTGCACGTCTGTAGTCCAAAGCCAGCCAAGAGGCAGAGCTTCCTTGGTGTTTCAGTAGTGTTACTGCAAACCATCTGTGGCCTCAGTAGATTTATGTGCACCATTGCCATGGTGTCTCATACATGGTTGCCACAACTACTGGGTTTCAGAGCCCCTAGCAATCATCCATCTGTCTGTCCGACTTCTACCGTTGCTGATCATTGTCTCTGCTGTGGCTGTTCCCTGCATTTGTTCTGCTTCCTGCTTGTTTCCTGTCGTCACTGTCATGGTGTTTTGTTGTTCAGCACCTGGACAGTCTTGCGGCCGTAGTGCCAGTAGCTATAACCTGATGCTGCTGTAGTTACTGCTGTAACATACCTGCAATATAACAGATCACATGAAAGATGAGACTTGCTAAATTAGTGTGTGTTAAATGCTAATATTTGATTTTCCTCATTTATGTGATGCACTGCTAATGAATCTCCAGTAGACTAGTCATAGTTTATTAACTGATACATGCTAATGGAACAATTAAAGCTCAATAACGCTCATGTAGAAATGCAAAAATCAAACAAAAACATGTTACAGAGGCTTGTTGCGTTAACTCCTTCGATATCCTGCTGAAATTGTATAAAAATGCAGGTTACTGTGACAGAATAAAATGTTTTGTGTTGAATTGGATCTCCACTCCAACTCCGCGAGAGTCGTAAATTGAAACGATTCAGAGCACTTGACCTGAACACTCTGCTGGAATAAACTGCATTCATGTGCTTGACAGATGGAACCATTTGCATTCAAAAACAATTTACACAATAGTGTAAATAGTGGCTGTTGAAACCACTACACTGGTAAGGATATAGTGGAGTACAGAACAACTGCAAGTATGCATACGTAATATGTTGTGTATGTGGATTACCAAAGGCACTGCAGCAGTATGCTGTCTGTGTACTGGAAGACAGGGGATGCCACAGAAGCTGCAACCAGACAGAGCTGGATGGCTGTGTTCACCTAGCAAAACAAACAAACAAAAAAAAAAAGACTTTCATCTTCTTAGGTTGGCTCATAATTTTGGATAAAATATGTTGAGCATGTGAGATGTGGCTGATTTTGTGATGAAAAGAATTTCTTTTTGCCAGCTTACAACTCAGCCCGGCACCAATTTCTACCACTAATGCTTTGTACATCATCATGAAGTCTGTTATAATGAATACCACATTATGTCAGAAAGAGTGTTTTGGTGACGAATTTTATTTTAGTTTGTGAAAAATATTCCTATACCCTACTCCAGATTCTATTTAAATGCTATAAAAGACAAGTTCTACATGTATGACCCGAAAATTTTCGAAAACAGCTAAAACCACTGTCACAGGGTTCATAATGAGACAAAAAAATAAAAATAAATTCAAGCACTTTCAAGTATTTTTTCATGCAACATGGTTGTATATTTTCACTGAAAACAAAATGATAATTTACAGCTCCAATATATTTTTGGCTTCTATATAAAATATATATAAAATAATAAGTGACTGTAATGTTTTCAACTTAGCTAAAATCGTGCACATTGCCTCTTTACAGCAGTGGGTGTGGGTTGGACTTGGTGCTTTACTTCGGTGTGTGTGTGCGTGTGTGTGTGTGTGTGTGTGTGGTGAGAGCAAACTCTGACCACCAGTAAATTTCTCCTCCTGGACAAGGTGCAATGTCTACTATGATGTATGTCCATAAATCTGAATGATGTGTCATAGAAAATGTTTTTGGTAGAGGGAACAAAACAGTCATGTCCAGGATGTCTGCATTCTGCATGAACTGGAACCTTTGAGACTTGATTGTTGTTAAATTTTCACTTTACAACAACACCACGCAAAATTTTAAATGTCTAGTGTATAACAAGTGTACGTGTCTGAGTGTGTGTCACCTTGCTGAAGAGTGTTGGCTTGAGCTGTGCTGTAGTGTAGCAGGGGTTAAAAAACTTGCTAAGGGTCACCTGGAGTAAAAAGAGGAAGAGATTGTTATTACATACCCACAACTACCATCACTATTGTTGCAACCCAGAGTAAATTCATATCATTTGAAAGTGAAATGTGTCTTACCGGTGGAGGAACAGTCTTGTACCTGACCCAGAAGACAGCAGCTATCAAACCAATGTCTCTGGAAATCACTAAAGCAGTCAGTGGAGCTAAACAAAATCAACATGGTCAAAAACTTTGTGACACTTTCCAGGATTAATAAAGTATTCTGATTCTGAAAACTGTCATATGAAATTTAGAGTGTAGTACCTGGTATTAGCCCTGCATATGTGAGACTGACATATAAAATACTGATGAGAATCTTATCAGCCAGTGGGTCGAGAGCACTGCCCAGTGCTGACTTCTGAGTGGGCCAGGTCCTGGCGATGTAACCATCTAACTGAGATAGAGCATAAAACAGATTGGGACAAAGTCCGCTTAGTAGTTTTGATAATAAATGATCTCACTGTAATATCAGCTTAGTGTAATGGTCAAATTACACTTAACTGTGTTACGTAAGAGTCAGAGGTGGCCAAACTGAATGACATTTCATAATTTCGTTTTAAAAGAGTCGAAATCGATCAGGAAAAAATCTTTAAAGAACAGTGATAAGAGCTACAGACTTTCTAATAAATGTATGAAAATAGCCTGAACTCTGCACTACTTGTGTCTGCTTCACACTGGTAAATCTGTAATATTGTAAGTGTTTTCATGAAAGTGTTATCATCTGCTTTTACCAGGTCTGTCGCTCCGGCTAACATGAACAGAGCGAGACTGAGGTGGAATTGTTGCTGGATGATCAGGTGACCCAGGAATGGAGCCAACACAATCCGACACACACACAAAAAGTTTGGGACCGTCCATGGGTTCTCATACTGCAGGAGGACACATATCAGCAGAGGGTTAAACAGAGATAAAAACAGTAATTTCTTACTCCACTTTATTTTTAAGCTATTACTAAGTTGCTTTTCTTTTATATTGCATAATAATGCATACCTTTTCCATATGAACTTCAGCTATCAGTGGCTTATAATAGTGGTTCAATATGTAGACTTGTAACCAATCACCAGTCTCTATGTCACTGTTATTCTCATCGTTTTCTGCAACGTTTAAGGACACACGAACAACTAAACTCACCAGTTCTTTGAACTTGAAGAGCCCGTGTCCCGGGACGGTAGTGGTTTCTTTCCGGTCTGCTTCGGGGGAGCTGTCCATAGTCTCCTTGGTCTTTCCGCTACAAAGTCTACGAGACGTGGGGGTCAGTAGAGACCAGAACCCGGGAAATGACGTTTTATGTAGTCCCTGTGACGGTTTGGCCTGCTGGAGAACCCCACCCAAGCACTCCCCTCGGCTATCCGTTCCCTTAAGTCTGGAATGCCTTAAACTGCTTATCAAATAATGATGAAGCCTCGTGCACTCGTTGACAGGCGCGTGTCTGTAACGCCATGACGCAGGCTCGAGGAGGCACCCTCCTGTCGCCTGCGCGGACAACAAACAGCGAATATTTGCGGCATTTTTGCACCAATGCGCGGACATTCTCTGAAAACACATCATCGTAATCTTCGTTTCGAGCCTTCCGTCACCGACCTGATGGACTTAAACTGTATGTCCTCGTTTCCATTATGAAGTTTAACATTCAGACGCTCAGCGCTGACAGTATAACAACTCTAGCCAGAAGGCTGCCATGTTGCCGTAAAATGACACAATCCGTCGTAAAAGCTTTTACTTGTACCGTGAGAATAAATGCTGTTGTGAACAAGACAAGTCAAACACTGCGTAACGGGTAAGAGAGGAAAATGTTTACATTGCCGTAGAATAATTTGAATAATCTGTACATTTACACCATAACAGTTTTAACTTAATTATTAAATATATAATTATTTTCTTCTTTTGTGGTATCCTAATTAGACATTTAGTTGTGTAATCAGAAGAAAACGTCAAAGTTACAAGTACAATATTATATATATATATATATATATATATATATATATATATATATATATATATATATATATATATATTTATTAAGATAATATCAAACAGTAAAGTGCACATTAGACAAAACAAAATACAGTAATGCAGAGAATGAGATCATTAGGAATAAATAAATGACACACTTATAGTTTTTAGATGAACATAATACATCCCAACCAATACTTGATATTTATGTAAAGTTAAATTTCTGAGTTGGTTGAACAGAAGCTTGAGTGGACAAATATTTGTCAACCCTAACTATCAGTACTGCAGAAACCGGCCAAACAATACAAACAGACCGTTAACATATAGATGCTAATGACTTCTAGTGTATGGCGAGCTTTATTTATTTATATTCATATATTGTTGTAGAACAACACTACTTTCAACACAAAGATAGTATAATAATTTTATAAAAGTATTTATCACCTCTTCCCTCAGATACCTTTCAAAGAGAAAGACAAAAAAACCGAAGTATTTGTGTGTAAATTATCTCAAGATTTCAACAGAGACCAGTGCATTCCTCAAATGAGCTCAGTTCTTCTAGCAAGAAATTTATGCTCATTCATGAATTTGTTGTTGCCATGAGATTCCAAACAGATGCTTTAGTAGTCATTGCACAGCCTTGTGGTTGTTACAGTCTCTTCAAAAGCAGCGGTGGTTCGATGAGAGTTCTCTGGATAATGGGTTCACAGGAATTTTCTTTTTCTGTAAAGAGCCTTTACAGAATGAATGATGGAAGGATGGAGTGTTTTCAGAGTCTGGAGCTGTCAGACAGTCTGTAGCTGGTAAAGTTTGGGTCCTTTCTTCAGTAGGAAGCCTTGTTCATTCAGAGAACTCACCAGACCTTCAAAATCCATCACCTGGAATGAATCAACCAATGACTGAATAAATTACCCAGCATGCATACAATGGCGGTGCTTTTAGTGCAGCGTGAGGATTTACTGCTTGCATTTAACACTCATGGCTTGCATTAATGGGATCTTTTGTGTTAGCAAGAGACATTTTAACCGACAGAATATTTTTATTATGTATCTTTTCAGTGGTGACCACACACTTTTTTATAAGGTTGAGCTTACAATCTTGAGTAATGTGGTCTCTGAACATCCTCATCATCTTATATTTGAGCATTATCATATTATAATTTCATTCTTATTGTGTTGAAAACTCAATTTTTGATGTGTACTTTTAAAGAGAATTCCTAGTAGCTCAGTCCATTGAGTCTTGGGCTGGGGACCCAAGTGTGGTTGGTTTTGGGTCTGTGACCATATGTAAATGCTTGTGAAGATTACAAAAAAATGACAAATACAGCGGAAAAATATTTTCCCCTATGGATGATGAATAAAGGTGGATTTTTCTTCTTCAGCTCTGCTTCATTTGCGAAATTTGAAAAGGCAAGTACAGACACTCCTTAACTTCCGTTTTAGTTACGTTCCGAACGGCCGAACGTAATGTGAAAATGAACGTAAGTTGTTCACTTTCCAGTAATGTGTGACCGTTCATACTGTATGTACATCCATAAATTCTATTACCGTATCTTATAAAACACCACTTCTTTTGACTACCAGTATCACTTGTAGACTTACGCTTTTGACCAACCATATTTGCTTAGGGTTACAAATACGCAAAACAACGTATATGTAAACACAGAGATCACAGATACGACATCTTAACACAAGGGTAACACGCGATGAAGTGGGAAGAGGCAAGGCACATTCAGTCTGTCGTTTGCGCCATGTAAACAATGGATGCAGTGCCAAATGTAAGATCGTTTGAACATCTTGTACTACGGAGAGCGCGCTAAACTCAAAAATTCACTCACAAAATTTTTTTTTTACAAAATTATTTTATAGTTGAAACGTAAAATCAAAAAAACGTAAAACGAATGAACGTAAGTAGAGGAGCGTCCGTAGTCAGTAATTTCTCACAAAAAATATGTGATTTTACTTATATAATTAAATATTCCCTACTGTTTACCATACCGCTTCACTGGTTGTTTTTTTTCAAGCACATGTCTATTTTAGCATATCAGAATGTTCTTTTACCTTGATGTTCAGTGCGTCAGCCATGGATCGAAGCGTTTGTAGATCAAACGTTGTCTGATTGGTCTTCTGGGAATGCAAGTGCAGTGCGTTGACCAATCGTTTTGCAACGCTACGCTGACTCATGCCTGATCCAAGCTGAGAGCGTTCAAAGTCCAGATTGCCCAGACCATCTGAATATGTATCAGCCAGACTGTAAAACCAAATAACACATATACAGTACACAAAATAGAGAGACGGTTATGTACCAGGACAGGACATTCAGTGCCAGGACTGCATACCATGATATAATACTGATTTTTGAAGGGCTGCACTAATCTGTATAGACAGATTTGGCTACCACAATCAAGAGCGAATAATTAGGCACCTGTCAGCTCCACAGATATGAGTTTCTTTCCTGTAAAAATGTCTGAGGAGATAAATTCACACCAGAACTAAAACAATGACAGACTGGACAACTGACAAAAAACAGCCTCTAAGATGAGAATGTCTGCTGTATTTGTTTTGTCACCTGTGTTTCATGATATCCACCACATCCTCAGCATCACTCTTGGTGGCTTTCTCTCTGAGCTCCAACCTGGCTCTTGCCTGAACAAAAACACATACTCTTAATTACTGTACTGATGGTAAAGCTATTCCTTTTTGATAGACATTGAGTATTTTAAAAGTGGATTTTGCCTGAAACCACAGTAGATAAAGATGTTATCTAGAGTGATTCCATCACATGCTGGTGACAGGTGAATACAACAAATATGAAGAAACCAACCTCAGTTAGTCTAATTAGAGACTCGAGTTGCCGTGTAGTGATGGGTGTAGAATCAGCGGAGTGTGCCTGAGATCTCAGTGACAGATAGAAGTCTTGAATTATCTTTGCTGCTTCAGGAGACAGTGAGGGTTGGACATACTGGCGAGCATAGCTGATATATTTCCTTAACAAACATGCTGGAATGGGATCCATAGTTTCACCTTCTGGGACCTTGACACAGATACATAAACACTGCATGATTGCTAATGATTTCTGAGAATGTAATTGTAAGGAGTATGGTCCATCTTTACCTGTAAGCGTTCAGACAGTGGCATGTCCGAGTGATCTAGAAGGATGGAGGTCTCTACCTCGCTGTTAGACCTGCTGACCGTGGCGCTGCTGATTTTACCTCTTCCTGCCCTGTTTGCCATGATGTGTTCTGACAGGCGGCGGTCATGCGACTCATCCGGGATGTCCAGGAGAAGAAAAACCACGTCGAACCGAGAAAGGAGAGCCGAGCCCAATCTGAGACCAAGAATGTGATTGTAAATACATAGCTTGTATATTTTCACAAAGACACAGAAATATCCTCCAGCAGGTGCTGAAGTTGATGATCTTAACTTACTTTAGATTTTCAGACACAGTTCTGCCTCTATTGTAATGTCCCCCGATGGGGTTTGCAGCAGCTACGACTGACGTTCTGGCAGGCAGAGAGGAAACTATCCCAGCTTTAGCCAAACTCACAGACTGCTGCTCCATGGCTTCCAGCAGAGCCTGCTGTTGGTTGCCCAGCTTATCAAACTCATCAATGCAGCACAGACCTAAAAAAAATAAAAAGGCCGACACACAGTGATGACAAGACGACAATGAGAAAGGGAAGACGAAAAGGGTAACTAGCAGAAGGGACAGATGGGGAAGAAGAAAAATCTTTTTCTTATGTGCAATTTTACAGCTCTGACAGGCACTGTCAGAGCTGTAGAGCTACAGTCAGAGCTACAGTAACATTCTGGACAGCAAATATAACCAGTTCTGTTCTTTTCTAAAATGCATTTGTGAGTTGTTGGCTGACACCTTTGACCTTTCCTAAGCTCAGGAAAGCAAGAGTTAGCGCCACACTTGGTAAAAGTACATATGTAGGTAAGGTATTATGAAAAGATATTTTAAATCTGTCACAAAAAAAATATCAGGTGTAGTTTCTTTAAGAGATTGGCTACAGTATTTGCATGGAAAAAAATATATCAGGGGAGTGAGGATGGCCACCTTCCCAAATAGCTTTAAATTGTGCAAGACACATACTTATAAGTTTTTTCACTGCTCCTACCTTGGTCAGCCAAAACCAACGCTCCCGCCTCTAGAGCATAATCCCCTGTTCCTGCATCTCGTGATAAACTCACCGTCAGTCCTACAAATAAATAAACAATTGAATGCTGTGTTTATTGTGTGGTAACACATCTAAAGATATATAATAATTGAGGAAGTGATGAACACTTTACCCGTGGTGCTTGTGCTGTTGCCACACACATAGATTCCTCTGGGAGCCACGTTACACACAGCCTATAGGAAGGAATATAGACAAGTCCCTAAAATGAAATCTATCACAACTTTACAAAGTCAATATGCATCACAGCCTCAGCCAATCAAAGTGCTGAATGTGTTTTGTTTGATACCTGTAACATCTGACTCTTTCCCAGTCCAGGGTCTCCCACTATCAGGATGTGTGGGTCTCCTCTAACTGGAACACTGTTCTTTCCAGTGTGTTTCTGTCTGCCTCCAAACAACGCCAAGGCCAGAGCGGCTTTCACCAACTAGTGACACAAGCAAACAGGCTGTTAGACTGAACCTCCCTGACTTCTGACCAATCGAGGCCTTGCCCTGTTTACCAGGTGAGAATGTCATGGGTACATTTGAGTACATTTGGTTCTATTAATGAAAATGCTGGTGTGATCTTCATCTTATGTAACTCACCAGGTGGCCATAGATGACAGGACACAGAGAGCTGGAACAGTAGAGGAGATCACTGTTATACATTTCTGTATGAGTTAAAAGCACTGTGTTAAAATGTGGCTAATGGGGAGTAAAAAGCCACATCAAAAGCAACAGTGTCTTACTGTACTATGAGTCTCAGCAGGTTAGGCTGTGATTGGATCTCCTGGATGGCGTACAGCTCCTTTAGACTGAACTCTTCCCCTCCATGACGATCTTCATGCGACCCCACTGAATCCTGACCTGATTTGGACTGCTGACCTGCATGTTAAATAAAGCACTTCATTGCTCCGTCACACAATTGCAGCACATAATTCAAGACATTTAAAATTTAACCTTCTTCAGTACCTTTATTATTGCTGACTGACGTAGCTTCAAGGTAGAGGAGAAACATACACTGATCCTTATTTCCCCGGGAAGTACCTGCAAGCAAGTAGTAACCAAGTGTGGATTTTCATAATGGCAGAAATTCTCTTCACATTAATGTCTTTCTTCTAACATTTATCATTAACATCTTAAATAGTCAGTATTTATTGGTTTCAGTGTTTTTATACCATCACTGGTGACTCTTACTATCCCCGTCACAGTTACTGCATCTCCAGGGACACAGCTGTCACAGAGGTCGGAGGTAAGGTGACACTCCACGGTCCGTGGGATTCGGCCAGTCTCCCTCTGCTCCCCACCCATCAACTCCTGCACCCTGAAAAAACAAAGTTCAAGTAAGTCATGTACTAAATAGTGACTGATATACTCTTTATATATCTCAGTATACTTGGTACTTGTATACTGATATACCTACAAAATTTTCCTCAGGATTAATAAAGTTCAATCTTATTTTATACTCACTTGATGATCTGCCAGTCTACGGTTTGAGTAAGAGGAGAACTTCGACAGGGGGTGAAAGAACGACTGCGACAGTCAGGCTGGATACACTAAGTGATAAAACACAATAATAATGTCAGAGATGGTTGTGCATGCTGAAAGACACTGTGTATGATAAATTTGCGGATTAAGTGTAAAGAAAATTGGTGCAGGACATTAGTGGTTTTATACCGTGCATGCTTACCTTGGTAGGTGTAGCATATTTCCCATGTTGCAGAGGAAGAGACTGTGTTTGAGAGCAGCCCAGACACTGGAAGGCCATCCTGGTGCAAAGAGGCCTGATATTGCTCACTCTTATCACGGTTCCTCTCACACACACCAGCCGTCCGAACACACTAGCACGCAACGACCGCAAGGGAGTCAGCGGTTCATAGTTATATAACCTGTGGATGATTTAAATAAATAATGTCATCTTCACTCATGATCACTTAATGGATAGGTGTCAAAGGAACAGCCAATTGCGCTCAACGATGCACATTACCTGGCACTAATGTGGGGGATGTTTATGATTGGTGTAGAAACAGGAAGCTCTTCTTCTTGCAGCTCCGCAGCCTGTTTCTCCAAATCAATAGTCAGCACCTGAAACACACACAACTGGCTAGTTGTTGAATTTAAAGAGAATTACTAGAAATGACATAATATTAAAAGAAATTTAAGTAGCTAATGAATGGTGCAGATCACAAAATAAAATATGTGTATCATCTCGGATATGTGTGTGTGTGTGTCTGTGTTTGTCTACCTGGTGAACAGCAGCTCCCAAACAGTTGAGCATCACCTCTGGCTGTTCCTTCAGCTCTGTGGGCAGATCAGGAAGCGCTGCACGCACATTTTGGTCTCTGGTTAAGTCTGCATAATCTACAAGAACACTGCCCTGACGCTCAATCTCATCCTGCACACAAATGTACAAGCATTGTCCTTTTAGGCAGCATCTAAAACCTTCATAAATAAAAGAATAACATTTAAAATAAGTTTCTCTCACCTGGAACAATGAGTTCAACTGACAGAAAGACAAACCAGCAAACAGAAAGGCTCACCTTGTCATAAAGGTGAATTTTGGAAGTGAAATATTTCTCAAACACTTTGATTTTCTCCACACTAGGTGAGCTCTCAATGAAACCTGTAAGCAAAAGGTCATATTTAGACAAAAATATCACACGAACAAAAGCCAAGCTATCAGGACCATTACCTATATCCACAACATACATTGTCATGTGAAGTAGCATTGAAAACACACCTTCACTGAAGTAGAGTGTCCATCCTTTGTAGGGACACATCACATCAAGAGTAGTCTGACAGAGCGCTGGAGAGAAACAGACAGTAATGACTAAATCATGACACATGCTGCTACACTTTTCCAATTGTGATAAAAAAATGTCATTAGATTTGTGACAAAGATATGAATAATGCATTTTATTTTCTCCCACATTTTCTTATTATGCAGCCAACAAGAGCTGTCAATTAACAGGGAGAAATGTTTTTGAATTTTTATTGTCTATTATTGACTAATGGCTCCAAAGATAAAAACTGGATCTATCACCTGGGAAACAGAATGGAACTCACGTCTCTGACGGTTTCCTGATCCTCCGCCCTCAACACCACCACTTCTTGAACTTCCTCCTCTGCCTCCGCTTGTTGATCCTCCTCTCCATGCGGCACCCCTCCACCCTCCACCACCTTTCCATCCTGCGCCTCTATAACCTCCTCTCCATCCTCCACCCCCTCCTCTCCATCCTCCACCGCCTCCTCTCCATCCTCCACCGCCTCCTCTCCATCCTCCACCGCCTCCTCTCCATCCACCAGCATTGCTGCTGCCACCTCCTCCTCCTCCTCCTCCTCTCCATGAGCCTCTCCTTGTTTCTTTTCCACTCATTACTTTGCTAAGACAAAGCAAGAAGAAGCAGAGAGAAAAATTAATGACAGGAAAGTACAAAGCAAGGTGATTTTTTCTTAGAGCTGTTTTAATATTACATTCACCAGCTATAATAATCTTTTTTTTTTTAAGGTAACATACATCCCACTTATGGTCATAATGGTTAGTCGCAGCATTTGATATGATTGAGCTGGCAGATATACTGTATTCTGTCAAACCCGTTTAGATAGAAACGTGAACAAAAACAAATTGAGAACAAGCCCTCTGAAAATACAGTAAAACAATTCAAACGAGTATATTTTGTACCATCGAATTTCCATTGTACAACTAAACTACTATTGCTACGAGTATTACTATTACCGCTACTACTACTACTACTACTACTACTACTACTACTACTAATAATAATAATAATAATAACAATAAGCTTGCACCTCAGCAACCACTCGCCAGTTTTGTTTTATCCTCGTATTTAGCTGGAGTTTAACCGTTTAGTTGAAAAAATACGGTGGAACAGAAAGAGACACAAACCTTTCGCTCTGTCTGTTCAAGAACGGCTGAAGAGTTTCGACAATAAACTACATGTAGACAACTGAAAACAATACAAAGCTGGATGTTTACATCGAACGACACATCAAAGTTCCCTCCATTGAGGAAAACTACTTCTTCTGGTGTTACAAGAAGCATAGTGACGCGTTTACCGCCCCCTAGAGGACAATAAATGAATTACACATAATTAGAGAGCACGGATTGTGTGTGTGTGTGTGTGTGTGTGTGTGTGTGTGTGTGTGTGTGTGTGTGTGTGTGTGTGTGTGTGTGTAGATTCACATTTAAGGCGAATTGCATCACGTTTCACCCTTTGATGACATCTTTATCTATTAATCAAACCTTTCCCAATAGATTTAACTATCATCGACTATCACCCTGACAGATGAAACCTGTCATGAAGTCTCTGAAAACACGAGATATGTAAGGTAAATTGGCTTTGTTGCACATATCTTCTGTGGCTTTCACCGACAAAAGGTTTACAGAATTTTCTGCTGCCACCTTTTGTAAAATCTTTATCATTACAACCATTCATCTTAATATTTCACCATTTGATGACATAAATTAGTCAACACATTGTCCTCCACTTTATCATTTGGTTACACTCCATCTATATGTTTCCTCACCAAAGGACACTTTGACCTCAGACTGGACACATGCATGCCTATCTGATACGCAAAGCAAGATTAGAATTCAGGGGATTTGCTGTTTTGCTATCTGCACTAAACAACATTCAGTTGCAGAAAAGCACACACAAAGACACATTCTGCAGAGCATTAAACATAATCTATACTTGTGAGGCTTTTCGCTGACATAAATGGACTCGGGAGTAACTTTATTGTGATTGCCCAAAATAGGTGACTGGGGAAACAAAAGCAGTTCATCATCTATCCAGAAAATGTGAACACTCAACAACTGAAATTGGTCCACACAAAGATAAATGTGTGAAAGTACACGCTTTCACAAAGTCTCTCAAGGGAGTGGTTTGGAGGGGACATAGAGACAGAACGAACAAGGAGAAAAATCAATATCTGAACTACTGTGGCCTGGAGTAGTTAGTGGTAATAGCATAGGGCTGAGAGGGATGGACGTGGGCACATATACACAGACACACACACACACACACACACACACACACACACACACACACACACACACACACACACACACACACACAAATATTTTGTTAAGGTCAACATCAGCTCTTCTGAGGGAAGTGGGCACCAAAATAAAGACAGAGCAAGAGATATGTCTCTTTATTCTCCCCTATCATTACCTTCATAATGCTGAGAAATGATAGAAGGCCACTTCTGTTCTTTCCGTGAGATTGTGTGCATCCGTATGTGTGTGTGTGTTTGTGTGTCCTGCCCTTTTCTCTTCACACACAATTGTCTCAATGATGTGATCTTTGTGATGATAACTGGTGTTTTGTGGGGGAGACAGAGTTACTGAACAGCTAAAGGAGAGTCATGGAGAGATGGTATGAGAGACAGAGAGGAGTTGTGCTTCTCGGCAAGGCGTTCACGCTCAACCTGATCAATCAGCAGCAAATGTCCCACAAAACTGATACGATACAAGATGATTTCATTAGGGTTTGTTTTGCAGGCAGGGATCAGGATCATTAAAGTAGGAGGTGGGACATAACATGCATGTGACATGACAGGAGTATTGACAGGTTTAAAATTAGTCTGGGTGACAGGATGACTGACGTAATTCATTAAATGAATTAAAGAGAGGAGCAGTCTCACTTGCTTGTGAACCCAGGAAAACAGCAGAAGTCGATATCTGCAGGCAAGTGGCGGTTATCCATTTGCTGCAAAGAGAAAATGATCCGTGGAACATTTATTTTTATTGTTCTAAGCATCTATCTTGGAACTGGAAAACACAACATTTAACACCAGGAATTATGTGATTTGATACCTAGTTGGACACATCTGATCATTGAGATTAAGCTCTGCAGTACAGTATTCCCTTTTCGAAATATTTGTATCCAGCAAACCATTTGTCGACATCCGTATTGAACAGTAAGAAAAATGTGCATTATGTGCTTGTATATTGATAGCAGGTGAATAAAGTTACCAGTTCAAAATAGCATAGTACAGATTAGTAATCCTGGAGCTAACAGGAGAGTGGATATTGAGCTCCTGGTCTCCCGTCCAAGTAGACTGAGTGTCTTTTTTAATCCGACCACACGAGGTCGCCAAAGCCACACATTTTCATGGCTTTAAATGCAAAATTGAAGTGCCAAGAGTTATAAAATTTATTAATACGTGCAAAGTAAAATCAGACTGTACCATGCAGTAAAATCCTTACTCCTGTCACACAAGTGAGGAATGAGGGTGAAAAACTCTCGGTTTAAAATACAAAAACACTGTTGTCTGTTGCAAACATTGCAGCTGCATTGTGCATTTGACATTTAGATAAGTAAAGCTAGGTAGCAGTTGCCTCCTCTTTGCAGTCTTTGTGAAATTCTATGCTAGTCACTCTGAACTATCACGGAAGAAAATTCCCAGAATTTTTCACTACAACCCCATCTGATGTTATTCCTGGACATATCTTCAATATAAAAACAAATTTTATCCCCACTGAAGAGTTTTCTTCTTCCTGTTATCTCACACAACAAATACACACACCAGATGTGAAACAAACCCCAACAAACCCCAAAAGCAAGCATAGACCATGAAACCACCCACTCCACACTCTACAGTCTGGAAAAAAGCTGCTCTGGCAATTTGCCATGCAGCCATGCTGGCATCCCTGTCCTCTCTGTAGGCCACCAGACTATGATTACAGATTGAGACATTTCAGCTGCTGTCTGAGAGTAACATATGCACAAAAAGACAGTGAAACACAGACAGGAGAAGCTGCCTGCAGCGAGCAGCAGCTCTTTTCTTAGCTTAACGCTGACTGGAATTTCAAGGATTGCACAAACAAGTTTTTTTCTTTCTTTCCAACCCTCAAAGATGTCAAAACAAAATTAGTCTTATAACACTTTGCTCTCAGACTTTCTCTCACTACCTGTGTTGAAAAGACAGACACATAATATTCTCTCTTCTCAGTCAAAGGACTGAAAAATTGCAGTAATTAACAACTTCTTAGTGCCTCACCTCCACCTGATGCAAAAGAATATCTTATCAATTTATTCCTCATCTCTTCTTTTTGGATCCTTCCTTTCCCCATCCGTTGTGCACACAATTACATAAAAACAAAGGCAAATTGGACAGTCTTTCTTCCATGTTTTTCAACACACACAAATCGCCGCAATAGAATATTTAATATTGTACATGCTGTACAAAGAGTAATATTTCAGTTAAATGTCTTTATTGACAGACTGCAAGGGAGACAGCGCGTATTTTATGACCACATATTAGCTCTGAAACCTGGTGGGTCCCTTTCTTCATCTCATATTCTACGGTTTGTTTTTTACTGCACTCCAATGGACTATTTGGAGACGCGGACGCAGGCGTCACGACGCAGCGGTCATTGCGCGCACGTCTGCTGGGTGGATGGACAGGTGGGGGAATTTGTGTGTCAACTGAGCGAAAGAGTTTCTCTCAAATCATCAGTTTCAAGCCATAAGGATAGATTGGTTTAACCGAATATGTACAATGAGCCCCTGCTAAACTCGTTTAATTAGATTTTTATATTTCCCAAGAGGCGACAATTAGCTCACAACAAGCACCGCTTTACAAGACCCGGATTTCAATTGCTGAGCCGGAATGAAATGTTCCATTAGCATTACATTGTACAGATTCCGGAGGTGAATGTAAACACAGTAATTCACGGCGGCCGTCGTGCATTAATGAGTTTGATATTCGTTAATGATCACGCTGCTAATTGAATGGTCCGTCTTGAACAAAAACCCCAACAGAGGAAGTTAGTTAGGAAAGAAGCGGGGATGATGTTATAGTTCTAAAGTTTGGTAACAGTTTATTGCTCATTTGCTGTGTGATTAAAGCAGGAGTTTCACCTGCAACACTTTCATGTCTAAAAATCTACACCTGTCATCCATGTGGTTTTAGGAGAAGGTCAGTGCAGAGCCTTGGGCTGATGCTCAAAGCAGGCAGACATTCTGTGACCTTTACAGAAAGCCAGATTTCTCTCTCTCTATGCATTCAACTTTAAGAAGATGGGTCCAGCTCCCACTGATTGTAATGGAGTATTGATCTGACTGATAGAACTTTGTGGAAAGAAAGCAAAGTTCTCTAAATACTGAACTATTCTCTTAAACGACACTCAGTTGGCATCTTCGTGTCTAATCTATATACCCATCACCTTCATTTGTTTATCTTATGTTATTTGGTGTATTCACATTTTTCCTGATAAACCTTGGAATGAATGAAGTATTATACTCCAGATAAATTTTATTGTAATTGTCATAGGAAATGTGTGTAAAGAAAAGAAAGCAAACAAGCTATCAAAAGTAATCAAAATACAGAGCTAAATGTTGAGGGTTGTTGTTTCAAAGCATTTAAATATTGTAGTTGAAGTTTTATTACACCTGCCTTTATCTGTTTTAGAGTGTGAATAATTAATAAGTGCACAAAGTGAAGTTGATGAAAAAATCTGATCAGAGTAAAATTACCAGGATTGTAATATGAACCTGATTTGAGAACCCACCAAAGGAACTTAAAGGAGAAAACTATGATGGGAGTCAAGAGGAAAGGTCACACTGTTGTGTTGAAAGTTGTTGAAAGTCATTGTCGCTCCGTCTGAGTTCATTGGTCTAGGTGTGTGTGTCTGTTAGGATGTCAGGTGAGTGATGTGAGCGTTACTTCATTCATACACTGATGAGAAAATGCAAATGATGAAAAACAGTGAAACAGAAACTTTGACAAAAATGAATGAACGTGTTATGTTTGATGTGAGTGATTACTGGGCTCACACAATTTTAATCAGCGGAATCTGTTTTTCACATTCCAAAGAATAAATTATTTTCATTTCTCTATCTGTCCTGACAGAGTAAACAACAGCAGGAAGAACGCAAATAAATAAACTTTAAATCACTTGTCAAAACAAAGTGACCTGAATAGCTTTTAAACATAGTTTTTTTAAAAAAAATGAAGTAAATATAACAAGCATCAGGTCATAAAATATTCTTAAAAGAATAAATTATAAGAAAAATTGCATGAACTTTGATTAAAAATTGTAATCAGATTCTAGAATTAATGCTAAGCTGTGATATCATTAGTTAAAACACCAGTTTAATCAGAAAAGTGCAGTTAGTCATAAAATAGATTTCATGGAATGAGTTAGGGTGTGTGCCCAATGCCACAAATGAGTGTGTTGATCTTCATAAAGCGGACTTATGTCCAATTTCCAACAGTTTGCTTTTTAGTTTTGGGGTTGAATCGGGTCTCTTTTCACCTCGATGAAGAGGAACAAGATCAATTTTGCGTTGTGGAAATGTGGAAAAAATGATTAGACAAAGAACCAAAATCTCATTTCAATTAATCTGAACTAATGGCCATATATTGAAAGCAAAATTGAGTTGCTCTTAAACCTCAATACCTACTGACTGGAGTAAAGAAAAAGTAGCATCCTAGCATCCTAAACAAAGCTGTGAACCAGAAAGAACCCATCAGCTAAAATTGTCAACCTTCCCCCAGTGACCCGTTCAGTCACGTCCCCTAACTGAACACATGACAACATTCATAATTCATCAAGCCATCATTGTATGCCAGTGCACCTATGAACAGGATTATAAAACACTGATCCTTTCGAGCAGCAAGGTGCTGCAGAGTGATGGGCTGTTTGTTTGGTTTGTAGACACGGGTTCAACACGGGGCTTTTCTCTGTGGAGTTTCCATGTTCTCCCTGTGTCTGTGTGGGTTCCTCCAGGTTCTCCAGCTTCCTCCCACCACCAAAGACAGGTGAAGGTGAGGTAGTGACTCAGTTGTCTGTAACCAGTTGGGGTAGAAACCAGTGCTGACACTTGGTAATAAAATGGCAGTGAGGGGGGTCTCAAGTGTGAGTGTTCAGACTGAAAAACGGTAGAAGCTTTGTCAGGGGACGTGTTTGTGTATCGGTGAAACAATAAATTATGTAACAGTTAAAGGATCCATGTGCTTAAAGGCTAAAGCATGGCACAAAGATTTATTCACCGAGACGGTGTTTGGTGATTCTGAAAAGCATTTACTATATCTGTCGTTGGATCGAACTCCACGCAGGATGTGACATCATGTCCTGACTGTGTTGTGTTTGTGTGTTATGTCACAGTGAGACAGGAGTAAGACTTTCCTCTGGAGCCATTTGTACATTTATACAAGCGACTGAATAAACCATGTGTGTACTTCTGTTGTGATATCCAGACGCCCTCTCTTGTTCCCCTGTTGACGGTCTATACCTGTCACCTCGTGCACTTTAGCAATGAAAGCTTTTGTTCAAACAAACAGTAACTTCAAACTATTTCTGCCTCTGGAAGTCGTCCTGCCTGTTAGTTGAAGGTAAACACAGTGTGGGTGTTTTGTAGCAGGAACAAATATCAGATTCCTCTGCTCAGGGCCTTGTAAAAAGCAGAGATTTTTTTTTTGTCTTGGTGACATACTGGAATCTTTTTTTTTTTTTGTGTGTGTTTCCGGGGGAATGAGAAGCACCAGCTCTGTCGCGCTCTTTGTGCTGCTGATGCAACTAACCTTCGTTTCATTAGAAACACAAGCAGCTTACGTATATCTTTCCATGTGTGCAGTGAACAAGGCCAGAGAGCGCTCTGGGGACCGGTTTGTGTATAAGTGTGAAAATAGTTACTTTTTTGTCTACGGGATGAGAGAGGAAGATGACCGCCACCTTCAGGGACCTTTTCCATTAAAGTTAATAGAGCGAGATAGATGCTGGTTAATGAGCCTGTGTACCGGTGCAGATTCCCAGCCTTTACCCAGACACCCTTTTGTTTTCATTGATGCTAACTGTTTAGGAAAGTGACAGCATGGCTCTCTTTTCCAACAAGGACTTCTCCTAAGGCAATGAACCACTGGTTTGGTGGCATGTTGTGGTGACATAAGACTTTAATAGCAATGCTTTGGTAGTTTTATGGTGCATGATTATTTAGTAAAGGATAAATAAGCAAAGTATGCATACCCCCCCCGCCCCCTAGAATATTAATACAGTTCAAATACACCTAGTTTAAGATGGTGACATTCTGCAAAAATGAGGACATATCTGATTCAGCTTCAAAAACGCCGTCTGACATTCGAGAAAGACGTGCACCCGAGACGAGTGTTGCTGTCACAAGCAGAAGTTCCGCATCCAATAATAATGCAAAAAAGAAGGAAGGAAAGAAGGAAATCCATTACAATTTTATTAACCTGGCATCTGAATGAGAAGCAAGCATATGTTCCAGTGGCACAAACTAGGTTTCAGGTTGTTTTCAGGGAGTTAGAGAAGTATTTGTTTCAGGACACAACCTTTGCAGAAAAAAAAACAAACAATAACGCCAAACAAAACATTGCTTAAGGCCAAGAGCAGAAATATCTCACAAAAATTGTTTGCTGACCTCTGTTGTGGAAGAGAAATATTTAGAAATGTTTTTGCCTTTTGCCATCTTCCTGTCCATGTTTGTGTTTTTCTGGATTGACAAATCTTGTGAAACTGTTTGCTCTCGGGAATATTACCACTTCAGTCTTGATAGGAAGTCAAAAATATATTCTATACATATGAATGACATTACAGGAGTGGCAGGGGACTGCTGAGAACAAAGTGTACAAAGATCTGCACTTCATCTACATAAACAGTGCACAGTTTAATGTAATATATTCAAACATGCATTATTTGTGGAGGTACTACAACCACAATAACAAGAGACAGTGAGTATGAATATTCATAGCAGCTGTTGAGTATATCTTCTCCCAGAATAATGCTTTACGTTTCACATCATGTCAGCAGAAAAGGACTTATTTACTCCCCTAAATTTTGTCTGAAGTGACATTTAACCACAAAAAAAGACTGTTAAACGTCAACTCAATGAAGCATCTGCATCTTAAAAACATAAATATGCTATTTTTTTTATATCCCATCTTAATTTTGCAAAGCTGCAGTCTTCCAGCCGTCACCTGCTCTGGTTTTGTTCTGCAGGCTTCCCTCATTCCTACCGCGATGAAGAGGAGGCACAGCAGCATGTTTCAGCTGCACAGTAAATGATGAATGCTGACTTAGTCTCCTCTTGTTCCGCGTTAGGAGTGTCAGATAAATGCATGCTCTAAATGCTTCTTGAGTGTGATCCTAAGTGCTGCGGAGCAGAAGAAGCGGGCACAGATGCGAATAGCAGCACAAATGATCTGAAATAAGTTGTGTGGTTCCATTCTGTTTGTTTGTGGTTACGGCTTTGAACTGTGCTAGGCTCCTACAGGCGCATTCATATACCACCAGTAATATATTGTTTATGGCACAGGGCCTCAGGCAAGGCAGAATGATGGATTGAGCTGCTCTCTTTTCTTCTTACAATTCGTCTTCAAAGAAACAAATCGATCTGGAAGAGAGAAGTAGGGGGAATGGGTGGAAAAAAAAAATCACAAAAATAGACTTTCTTAAAGTGCTTTGATGCCATGATAGGTTATTTTGTCGGGAGTGTTTTGAGGATGAAAAAAAAGTTTACCCTTCAGAGCAGAAAAGAGCGAAGGCTGAAGAATGTATGAACTTTTAAATGCGTGTATATGTGAGTCGTTTCAGGCAAATATGCGCTGTGGTGGGTGAACAGCAGTAGGGGGGCTATTTTCATAATTAAAAGAGCAGTGGTGCATTCAGGATCTTTTAGTAAATTTTAAAATCTGCCCTGATAAAGGCTGTCAGTTGCTGCATTCACTCACAAGTAGAAATAAAAAAAGATGTTAATCAACTTTTATCCCATTTTTCTCCAACAGTGATTGTTTTTTTTCCCTGATGCTTTCTCACAAAACAGTTGGTATGAGAACACTTAGTGTTCAACAAGCTTCTTTCAATGACGGATGGATTTCTAAAGAAAGATCGGAACCAGTTAAAACAAATAACAAATCCATGTCTGTCTTTTTTTGGAAAGTGTGTTTTTCTATCATGTCTGTTGAATTTGAGTCTTAAACACCATCAACAGCCGAGGGCTGACATGAAACAGATGTAAAACCTTCACAAATAAATATCCTATTTATGGTTATCATTGGTACTCATACTCTGCACATCCCTGTGATGTGATTTGTGAATTTAAAAGGAAAAATTCAGGTGTAATTACGTAACTTCCAATGTTATGGAGATGAAAATTATTTTAACATAACTTATCACCAAATCAGCAGAACCTTAACAAAAAAGCAATCTGATGTATTTAGCTGACTTGCCTCTTCCCTCAAGTCTGGGTCTGGGGTTCCGAACCCTAACCGACAATAACAGTAAAACGTAATACAGTTCGACCCCCAGGTTCAATCTTGGGCCATCTAGGTGAGTCACCAATTCTCTCGATACCATTCACACTGAAAGATTGTTGTGTGTTCTGTCTACAGGGTGCTCAGACCCCTCACCCATTAAATGAGGGGTCTCACCAATCCCCTTAATGGAAACAGGCATTTCTGTTCCCCGTTATGTCAGAAGGCATCCTGGTTCTGATGGAAGTCAACACACACACACACACACACACGCACACACACACACACGCATCCACTTGTTATAACATTTGTCACCTCTGGAGGGCAGAATGACTCCATAGTAAAATAAATAAATCAACATTTTAATTTTTCCCTTCACTTTTACTCCTTTTGATTTCTTAATTTGACCTTTTCTCTCTTTCACGCACAGTATTATTGAAAATCCTCTTTACGCGAATCTCTTTTGGATTTTCTGTCAACGTGATTATTTTGTAATTTGACTTTTATGAATAAACGTGATGTTAAAAATCAAAATCAAATCAAAATCTCTCCCTCTCTCCTTTCAGATGGTGTGCCAGCTAACAGCACCACAGGCTTCACTGCTTTACCAATTCCATCAAAAAGCTATTTAACAAACCACAGACCTGGGCATGTTGTGCCTCACTAGTTCTACTATACCTTTATTTTTATGTCTTTCTCTCTCTCCATCGTCTTTACCATGTTACCTAGCTTCCATCTTTGTTTTTCTATGTCTACCACCTCCCCCATCTAATTCCATGAGTAGATCTAATTTCATCTCTCTTCTCTGATACTTGATTTCTTTCTCTTCTGTTAATGATAAATGGAGACATACATCAAAACAGGCTCAACACAGAGCTCATTAGTTTTTCATACAAAACTTCAATAACTACTTCAATATACTTTAAAATACATGAACTCATCACAAAATATCTTTTTATGCCTCATAATTCTTAAAGAATACCAACATCATATTTACCAAGAGTTTTGGAACATTATATCCACACAGGAGTAGTTTATGGATGCCCAACAAGCTTTACCGCTGTGTAAAAGCAGATGAATGAAGGGATGGCCTGTCAGGGTTAATAACCATGCTCATCCAGTCCCAGTATTTCCCTCTGCGACAGACAGAGAAACTTCTGTTACAAAGCAAAATACATTAGGCCCACTTGTTAAGGATTATTTCTAAATTCAATGTTAAGACTCTTGAAATGAGCCATCTTGTCATTAATATTTGAAGACACCATTAACTTAATAGTAGAGGAAACTGTTAATGGAGTACTTTGGGATTTTAGAGACATTGATATGACTTTCATGCAACTCGTCTTATCACCACGACTGAGGCGGTTTGACTCTTAAAATGACGCAACTATTGTTTAATCTTATTTTCTTCTTCGCTCCCCATCGTCACTTCTACAGCAGCAGAGGATGCTACATGGCAAAAAGCAGAAGAATGGCTCCATCCATCCATCCTATCCATCCATCCATCCATCCATCCATCCATCCATCCATCCATCCATCCATCCATCCATCCATCCATCCATCCATCCATTTTTTGTATATGAGACAATTACAATTATCTTAATCCGCTTATCCACCTTTTGGGTCAGGGGTCTGCTGAAGCCTATCCCAGCTGGTTACGACTGAAAGACAGGATACACACCGGACGGAATGCCAGCTCATTGCGTGGTCACATGTAAGACAAACAAATACTCACAAATGCTCACACCTACGGACAATTTGGACTGATTAATTCACCGATGTTGAATGGTTTTGGAGGTGGGATGAAGCCGGAGAACCAAGAGAGGACCGGCACAGACACGAGGAGAACATTGAAACTCTGCACAGAAAGGAATCCATCCTGGAGCTGTTTTGTTGCAAGGCAAAAGTGCCACTGTGACGCCCAGAAATACGAGGTCATGTAATGAAATAATACATAATATGTATGTTGTTTCCTGAAATAGAAGTCCCACAGATCTTATCTTTGAATTTCAACCCTCTTCAGGAGAGTTGTTTTTTTGGTCTGTTAGCAGGATTACACAGAAACCGCTTATTTGACTATTTTTATGAAATTTGGTGGGAGTGTTTAGTTAATTATATTTATACATTCATACAAATCAAACTAAACACAGATTAAAGAGGGAAAGCTGTCAGAGGTGATTATTTCTCTCCTTCTGTACATAGTTGACTCACTTTTTAAAAAAAATTCAACATCTTATTTGCATCTGGATGGGTCAGCTGCAAAACAATTCAATAAGCCGATTTTATTTTCTATTTCTGACAGTTCCTCTGTTTTCCTGATTGCTCCGACTGCACTTTACATCCACATTAATCTTAAGGGGAATTCAATGGTGGAGGTCACTCTCTGTGTAATAGTCATTACTCAGCAGTGCTCTGTGGTGTGAACAGTTTGCTCCTGATAGTGCTAAATGGCTTTACAACCTGCAGGTTTTTTCCCCAATCACAGGTCTATATGTGACGTACAGCAAGGTTACTGAAAATGATAAACTCCATGAATCTTCATATGTAGAGATTCTGATAAAATTATTACCATCTACTATAAAAATGTGTTCTTTGAATACTTTTGCTTACTGTGTCAATAAACAACCAAATAAAAGTAGCATGTGCCCTGAAATGGATCATCTGGATCTGACTGTTGAAGGTTTGGAGGTTTCACCCTTGGTGTGTAATTCTCCTCCTGCTGTTGAGGGAATATGTGGATTTCTGTGATGTGAAGGTGGGGGTTGTTCAGCAGGGGGCCTGAAATTGTGCTGAGACAAGGGGGTAAATGTCAGGACCATGTGCAGTCTGGACGGCCTAGCTGACAGCAGGGTGCAGTCTTTTTTTTATTAATTCATCCTGTACAGCGTTTCCCTTCATACACCCATACTTCCCTCCTCCTGCCTTCTCACACTCATTTGTACCTTCACCTCCCTTTTCTCTCCCCTCTCATCTGATCACCTACAGTGCTTGCTTGAGTTAAGCAGCTCTGGCAGTAATAAACACCAAATTGCAATTAATCCCGCCTCACTCGATTTGCCAATATTCATCCTGCTGAGACAAAGACGATGAATGGTTTGAGGGAGAGGAGGAGGAGGAGGAGAGGATGAAATATGTATGGACTATAGTGATGAAAGATGAAATTTTGAAAAGGAGAATGGAGATGATGCTGCCGTGATAGTATATTTTTTATTTTGCTATGCTAGATTAGCGTTTATTTGCTTCAGCGATGGTGTAAATGCATTTATTTGAAAGAGAGGACACAAAAAGCAGAAAAAGGACAAGAGAGAAGAATAGGATCTGAAAACTTCATTCTCTAGATTGTGTGCAAAGGAGTGTTAAAACAAGTGTTACAGCACTGAAATGATGACAAAGACGACTGAATAAAAATGACAGTGAGACCTAAAAAGAAAAAAGCAGATGAAGATGTTTATCTGCTTTCAGGAAGCTGGACTCCACCTGGCCCGGGTCACATGGGTAATTCCTTAAACCCCATCCAACCAGCTGTGCTCTTGGCATGTGATCAAAAGGCAGATCTTAAGCAACCCAGCAGCAATTAAACATATACAGAAGTTGAGGAGGAGTAGTGTAATCTGTATCTGCAGTGTGTGAGGCCTGAGAGCTCATCGTTGGTGGTCAGTCTTTTCCATTATAAGCCGGTGCCTTCCTGCGGATGGGGGCTTCGGTTGAAGCAATGAAGCAGAAGGCTTTGTACGCGGGTGTGGAATATGCAGCTTGAAGCAGGTGGCACCATTACTAGCTGCCATTTGGAGAGCAGTGCTGCAGGGCAGCTTTCTCAGGCTTCTGCATTCTGGCGCTCCAGGCGTGGTTTCCTGGGACTGCCATGGGATTTTTCCTGGAAATCAAGGTTTCACCTCTTTGCAAAGCTCTGGTGTGTTTTATTGCGAGAAGAGAACAAACCCATCCCCATCCATACTTTTAGTGTTATGGGATAAATCATGCGGCACTGTTCAGAGCAGAAAGCAGAAGCCGTGTTCCAGACAAAACAACCTCTACGTTTCTTTCATCAGCAGAAAAAAAAAACAGGTTTTGCAGCTCGTCTGGTGCTTTTGGATGCAGTCGTGTTGAATGCATCAGTCATTCTCAGGCGTGTGTCATGCAGTTCCAAGGTTCCACAAGTTTTCAATTCCAAGCGATATAGAAAAGAACAGCTTCAACCACAAAAAGAAGTGAAGCATAGTATAGTATCATCTGCTGTAGTTTTTGGTTGCTCTTAAATTTGAATCAGATTTAACGTTTACCAGTTCAATCAAATGCGATAGTACAACCCGTCCATTAAGGGTCACATTTAATCCAGTGTATTTCTGTCATGTTGAGTCCATGTGAATAAATTAAATAAATTTTCTTGAACTAAATTTATGCAAATATATTCATAAATAAGAATTCATTCAGTTATTATGTAAAGTGAAGGCAGACTTCTCAATAAAAAAATATTTTTTTGTGTATAGAATTCTAGAGTTAAACATAAAATTAATGGATGTCAAATTAGATTTTCCATTTACCGTCATTAATTTCACAGGAGTTATTTAATTTATTCACAATAAATAAAACATCATAAAACAAAACTGTTTTATATACAAATTTGATTGAACTTTTGCAGTAAAATTTAGAAAAGTGTTTTATTTGTCTTGATTGCAATACCTGTATGTAACATCTTCCTGTAAATGCTTAAGTGAGTTTTCTGTTGTGCTGTGATGTGACTTTGGTTTAAATATGTATAGACAACATGTCTGAGTGCTTAATGTGTTATTTCTTCTGTGAGGTTTCAATTCAGTTCTCAAACAGGTAAAAAAGAGAAACCCAAAGTAGGACAAAACACATTTTAAGAATGTAAAACTTCACATTGATCATTTTAGTTAAAAGAACAAATCTAAAACTGCATTGTGGGTGTTAGTTGGTATTCCAGAGTCTAGCCTTCTTTCTCTAATTGTATTGATTGATTTATTTGGAAACTGTGCAGCAGAGAAACTCCAACAAACCCACAGCCTGAGAAGTTTTCCTTTGCTTCAGTTGTTCTGGTTAATGTGTCGGCAAACAGTTGCTCCTTTCCACATTCAGAAGACAAATAACATCATTATTCACTTGGAGTCCTCTTTCTGTCCAACAGTTTGATTTAAGCTGGACGTTTATTCTCCTTTTACTCTCCACTGTTGGTTGAGAAAAACATCCAGCTCTGTTGAAGGTTTCTTAATGTTTAATCTTTCTACTTTTTGGTGACATAATGTCTTTCTGTCCCTCCTGTTCATGTACTTTCTCTGTTCCAAGTCCCTTTATCATGTCATCACATACTGTCAGCATGTTAGACATAGGCCAGAGGTCAGAGTTCAGTGGCCGATGACCCAAACCACTTTCACTAGAAAGATCATGGCTTGTTTCCTCTGAGAAATCAAGGACCAATCTTTGCCTGAATCTGTATAAGCAGCTTTTGCACCTGTTAAATAAACATTTCACTTTAGCCAGAGATGTTAGTTTTTGCCCTCCAATGTACATAATAGTCACCCAATCTGCAGCCTCTGCATTGAAACAATCAGGAAAGCATTTTCTTGTCTCCACGGATGCAAAGGTTTCGTTTTTGTTGGTTTTTTCCGTTGGTTTAAACATTTGTTTTCAATCTGTTCATCAAATTTAACTAAGTAAGGTCACGAGCTGCATGTGTTATGGAATTGGACACAGAATGTAAATAAAACAAGCGAGCCTGTTCCAGAAATTGGAATGGACTGATTCTTTAGAATGATGACATGTTTAGTTTCTGGTTTCCTGTCAAAATCCTGCCCTGAAAGTTGAACCCTGTGCTTCATTTTCTCTGTTTTCTGGTCAGTTTAACATTTCATTTTCTTTCTCACACATGCTAATCATTGCCCTACCTAAAAACAGAGGAATTTAGCTTGTCATATTGTCCACAGGAATCTATCAAATGAAAGAAAATTACAGCTCTTATACCATATGTAACATGGCAATTACCTGATTATGAGTTGGCTCTGTGTTGCAGCCAACTAAGGATCCATGCTTTTCACTTGCATATAATCCCAAAATAAACATTTAAATAAAAAAGCACATCTAGGTTTTGAGAAAAGATTAAGAAAAATATGCTTACTTTTAAGCATATTTTGCCTGCATTCTATCCTTCACACAGCTCGAGCTTAAACAATGAACTTCAGAATCACAGGCTTAGTTGCAGGTAAAGAATGAGTGCCGCATGTACTGTAATTAAGTTATTTTATACTGCAGACAAGAGACTTTTGAAACCAAACTCTCACCCTCCAGCTTACCTGGATCCTCCATTAGACACAAAAAATATGTTTGGATGATGAAACCAGTCGCAAGGATATCTCCTGTTGAACATCTACAGCATCTAATTTATAGGCATTGCAAACTGTTGGCACATTTCTCTTGATTAAAATCTAATCTAAATCTAATTAAAATCCAATTAAAATGTCATTACTGTGTAGTGTGGTGAGTGTGGTGACACAAAGAAAAGGTTTACCCTTTAACTGTTACGTGACATTCTCTATTTTATAATATGTGAGAGAACTTGTTACATTAGTCTGACAAATCACCTGGAGCTTCACTTCTTATTGTTTATCCTCGTTTAAATTCCACAATATACTAGGTTAACACAAGTTAATACCAGGCTTAATTCTTCTGCACAACTCATTACAACATTAATGTATTCATTAAAACCCAAACAACTTGAAAGGAACCAGCCTCAACAACTCCAGCATTGGGAGGAAATCATCGCTTCAACACTTCATCACCACTTCATGGGATTGGCTGTATTTATTGTCTTTTACTCTCTGACTAGTCCTCAGCCAGAAAAGTCTTGTTAAACGAGACCTAAGCGAGTCAACACATCACCAAACTGATGACCAGGAATTTTGAGGTGGCTGTTAGGAACCAACACCAGATATCATCTGTTATTCAAGGCCATCCTCACAATCTCACAATCATATGATATAAAACTGTGATGAAGTGACCTCCTAAAATGCTTCAGTGTCCCGAGAAAGATGTGAGATTAGATGAAAACGATTGCAGCTCTTTAAAACTTCTAAAAGTCAGTAAGGCCCATGTTGGATGACAGGATACATGCTGTCAAAGTTTCTTTATGTCAGAGTTTATATGAAATTATATCAAATTAAAATATATTCTTTTTGCACAAAACAGAAGACAAACAAGAACAGACAAAATATTGTATTAACAGACAATTGAAATGATAAAAGAAACTCCCTCTTATGAATGATTCATAAAAATGTCCCAAACTGTTTCTATATACTTTTCATATTGAATTAATTCAGACAAAACAAAGAAAAACAATTCTCAAATCTTCACTGTACGTTGTCTTTAACACAGTTTTCTGTGTCTCCATCCTCCCATGACCACTTGAATTCGTTTCCCCCTTTTTGGGTTTATACTTGCAGATGTTATCAGTTTGCACTTTAATAAAAGTCAAATGGATTAAGTTTGCACAGGTCTGGTCCAAAGCTGAAAAGCTCTGAGGAGATGGCACCTCTGATGAACAAAGCAGACAGGAATAAATAGTGGAGATAAAATGACATCAAGTGAAACCTTCTTTCATGGTTTACAGCAAAGGACCCTGGTGTGTGAGCACACTCCAAGGCCCAGTCTGAGTTTTCCATTCTCTGCTAAAAGGGTTCTTTTATTATGGATCAGTAAACAAAATGGTTTGTAGACCAATAAATGGCACCTACATAGCGGCAGAGGGACCATCCCCCTCACAAATTGCTCAAGGTGTCGTTTAAAAAAAAAGGTTACACTTCTCATTTAGTTCCTGAGCTTTAAAGCTGGTGATGCTAAACCAAAGTGGTTTGGAAATGTTTTTACCTTTTATATGAGATACTGAGCCTAAAATGTCAAGAAAATGGAGAATTCACGGTGTCACGCAAACACACAGTATCGACCTGTGGCAATGTAATCACGTAACTTTAAAATTGAGGAAGGAATAATGTGAGGTGTGAGTGAAATGTACTGAACTGAAGCAATCTCATTGTGAGACTGTGTTGTTCATATTCTCGGGAGCCAAATCTCATTTTTTTAAAGAATAATGACTGAATAATGTCTCTGCTGGTGAGCACCACTAAATTCACCCGGCACCAAATTTTGGAACGGCAGCAAATAGAAAGAATATTTGAATGCAAATGTGGCTAAATCAATGAAAACTGCACTCTGTGCAAAATCTGAAATGACTTTATGTATAATCCCCTGCAGTAGCTGTGGCTAAAATTAACATAGCTGCAGCCACAGTCAGAACAAAAAATAACTTTGCATTATCTTCTGGTTAAAGTTAATCCAAAGGTGTTAAACAGCAATTTAATAGCAATTGTAGAGAAATTTAGATCATGTGTGGAACTGATTGATCAGATTAAACTAAAACCTGCTCCTTCAGATGACAAATTTGGAGGATCTTCATAAATACTGAGACAACTCTAAAAGTATGGAAGAATTACAGTTGGATTTTGCTGACCTTTTATTCAGGCTGAGTAAAATGTGCAGAGTAATAAAATTAATTATTATTCTCTGGTTTCTCCCAAGTCTTTGAAGATCTCCTTTTAAACCATTGTGGTATTACCTATGTGGTGATTTCGTTATTTAAAAAAAAAATTATACTGCTGAAAGAAGGTGTTTCTGGTTAGCTGCTTTTTCCATCTCAGTAATGCCTGCTTCCCAATTTTGCAGCTCATTCTTTTGGGCTGTAAGACAGCTTTGACCCAGGGCTGTTTTGGATGACATCTCAACCAGATCCTGTTGAAGGGTGGCCCACGTTGGGGAGGCACACAGATGTGAAGTTAATAGGAGCAGCTTGTCTGTAGACCTAGAGTTGGATAATCTTCCTCCAGCAATGACTGGATCACCCAACACCAAGCAGGAGTGTTCTGTCCCTAGACCAACATTGTCCCATGTGCGATCACATTCTCATGTTCATGAGGTATCCTGTGGTCAGTCTCTACCAGGATGTTGATGACAGCTTACCTCACTGTCTCATGAGAGAAACTTACGGAGAACAGAGTACAGACATTACACAGTACATACAGAGTAAGCTGAAAGGCATCCACTCACCCAGAAGTGGCTGACTGCAAACTCAAATGAAAAATGCACCAGAGGGTAACCAGGTTCAGGGTTCAGTCTGAGAGGGAGGAACGAGGTCGTTGATGGATTTCACTCAGAATGAAAAATGACTTATTTCTAAACAAGGAATCATGGCAATTATTAAAACTATTTTTTAGCGCAATTATTTTCACTGACGACAATTTTTTTTTTTGAGAATGCAATCATTATGCATTAAAGTAGTTATTTTAAAAGTATAGATCACTGTGTATAGCATGCTCCGTTTGCCACAGCTGACGTTATTAAATGCCAAGGTAAATGCTATCTTTGCCATAGCTCAGCATTTTTTATGATCTTCTAAATTGCATAAGCGGTTCTTAAACTTAGTGGAAAGGTTAGCGCTGAAGCTCATGCTAGGCCTGCCTCAGCTCTTTAGTCTTTGGCTCATGTCAAATCATATGACATCTCCTTATTCTCACTTAGAAGCAGCACTCGCTTCTCCGCCTGGCGAGCTGTGCACCTAATCTGTGTGCATGATTTGAGGGGGCTGACCCCAGTTGTCTTTTTAGCTACCAGCTACCAGGCTTTAATGATATAATTATGCATCCTTGGATATTATTTAGGCTTAAAGAAACTTTTTTCAGTTAGACTGGAGTTGCGTGGGTAGCAGTGGTCTTCATGACTTAATATTTGTTCCAGAATTATTTTATGAAAAGCTAGTACCGAGCCTGAAACATCTGTCTGATCCTTAGCATCAGCCAAAAGAAGAACCTTTTGCAGTCGGATCCTCCAGCTTTTTCTCCCCCTTTCAACTCCCCTCTGCAAGCAGTGACATCTCATAGGTTATAAGGGGGCTATGACATGAACAGTTTACCAAGAGCTCTGCTGAAGTGTGAAAAATCAATCACCCATGTCAACTCTCAAATTATCTTGAAAAGCTTCAGCAACAGTCACAATGACATGGCCCCGGATGAGCGGCTCAGGCTCCATATCAGTGTGTGCAATGCAAAGGCAAAGGAAAACAAGAGAACATTTAAAAGCCTCACATACAGTCCATCACTTGTGACAGTGTCAAACAGGATATAGGCTTTCAGGGAGCCATCAAGAACAAAAATTTTGTCAATCAAGGTAATCACATTTGAACTAAAATGATGTTGAGGTAGCCAAACAATTTATCTGACATGTTTTCTTCTTTTCAATTGAAATCAGGTTTCAGAATTCACTGGATTTAACAGCAGCACTATGCGCTTTAAGGTAAGATTAAATTTCAAAAGAAAGAATTAAAGTTCTGTCAAATTGGTGGTCTTTGGTGATAAAAACATGTTGTGCATACACATCATTTTGGCGGCTCCAGAGACACTTTAAGGAACAGTAGGGAAATAAAGAGAGATGGTCGTAAGTTTGCCAGAGTTGGCTTGAGCTAAATCCAGTTCAGTCTGGAATAGGATATATCGACATGAATCACAAGTAGGAATCAGGTGGGAGGCTCTTCAGGTGACGGCTCTGCGTCCAACTCTTTACTCTTGATGAGAGGAAGTTCAAGCTTGAACAGATTGATTTTGGTCAAATCAAAGAGTGACATATTGTTGAATGTTTGACACTCTCTAATTGATGCTGGCTTTGCGCAGTAACTAAAGGAAGACTAATATGAAAGTGATGATGTTTTTTCTGGCAGCCTGTTATGTGGAACAGTTGAGAGGAAAGACCTGAACCTGAAGCAGCTTTAGAACTGGATGAATTCTGTGATTTTTGATGTAATTGTTAATGAAGCAGTTCACAGTTTTGCAGGAAATTTTCTATAATGGTCTAACTCATAAAGCTTATTTGATGGAATATGTGAACAAGTTAAAAATAATAAATAAAATAGAAAAAAGGAAAATAATAAAATAATGATAAAGTAAAGAAAAAAAGTTCAAGAGTTTTCATATTTGATAAAATTTCTGTTTCACAAAACTGATCCTGAAACAGAATTTTGCAGTTTGAACTTTTTTTTTAGCTCATTTGTTTTTAGTCTTCTATCCCACCTCCAGTGTTTGACTTGCAATTGGCAAGAATTGTGTTATGTCACAAAAATATATATATATGAACAGCCGTACTAGTATACGTAAAGATTGTTATGGCTGCCCAGATATTTACTGATCAGCTGCTCACTTCACCTTTACAATATTGTCATGCTTTAAAATAAAACCCACCTAAAAGGTGTAAAAGGTGAGTTTACTTTTGTTGTAATGTATTGCACTTGAGATGCTAGCTAGCTAGTTATCTAAAGGCTGGCAGTGAGATACAGACGGACAAACAAACGGACAGACAGATATATATATATAGATGAACATCAGTAAAGGCAGGGAGTAGGACAGACAGACAGATATATACATAGATGAATACTAATACTGTGGTTTCTTTACCTTTTAAACCCTATCTTGCTTTTTTCTCGAACCTCATTCACCTGTTCCACTGTTCACTCTTGCTTCTCTTTTCTTTCCACAGTGCTCTCCCTCTCTCCCCCTACTCCCTGTCTCCTCCTGGTTCTTTGCCATCCGTCTGCCTCTGTGCCTGAGGTGCTGCTTGCTATTTGGATGATTTAGTCCAAGAGGGACAGAGGGATTTCATTAGCTGTTTACCTGTGGGCCTCTGGTACCTGTGGTGTTATAAGGCTGTTTTATTAAAAAAAAGCCAACGTTTGGGTATGGAGGAGCGCAGAGGCTCCACAGGTTAAGGTTCAGCCTCTGCATCTGGCTATAGGTTCAAGTCCTCAGAGTGGGTGTGCACCTTTGGGCCTGTGATACCTGCAGCGCTGCGAGTAGGCTTTATCTATATTCCAACACATGACGACACAGAACACAGGAGTTCAAGGGGTTAGGGCGCACTGCTAGCGCTGCTAGTTTGAGTCCTATGAGTGGGCGTGTGCCTGTGGCGCTATATCACCGTTTTATTAAAAATCTACACCATGCTGAGAAGAGTCACTTCAGGTTACCTGCACGCCGTACTTGGGTCGTGAGTTTGAATCCGATGCAGATAAAAGAAGAAAAGAAAAAGAACCACAATTTGTTAGAAAAGGGCTTTTTCATTAACTGTTTGCCTGAGAGCTTGTTCTACCTGTTGCACTTTAAAGCTTTTTTTTTTATGAGTTCTGTTCCATGTTATTAAAGGGAACGGCCAGTTTATTGCGACATGAGTCATATTTTCACATATTGTCATCATGCTGTGGGAGCCTGTGCTCCTCCTAGGTTTTGCGGTTTTAGTTACCGTGTCGGCATGTCTTTGAGGGGCCATTGGAGCTGACAGCAGAAGCTGATTGCAGCATCCAAATGCATCTGGAGTACCGGGGCCCAACGCTCTGCAGGATATCAGCACGGCTTTCAGTTCGCCACCTGCGCCTGTACTGTTTTCTGATGCTTTGTTTTGTTCTCAATGCAAAGGAGCAGCTCCTCGTGATCACAGAACATTGTTCAGTATTGGTCAGAGGAGAGAAACATCTGAGGGAAAAATATTAATTAATTTAAATTGGATTATTGTCAGGAGACAATGGAGGTTCTATACAAGTCCCACTGCTTAACCTTGGAGACGCAGGGATTAATTTGGCAGCATGAAGAGATTCTGATGTTGCAATCTGACTGCAATGCGAGAAAGCTGAGCACGATCCAGCGGGTTATTAGTAGTTTATGATCAGAGGTGGTGTGTAGTCGAGTTGAGGGTCATGGCAGGTGAGCTTTGGGTCTTCTGAGTATTGCTTTTGTGGGGTTATTAAAATATGGAGGGGCTGTTAATCATATTTAGATGTTTTGTTTTCACCTGCTTGACTGTTGTGTGAGCAGTAGAGCAAGACATTTGATCATGTTTTACCTGAAATAAACATTAAAGTGTGGTCAGAAAGACATTTCAGACTTTATTTTCAACCATATGTAAAATAAGTTGTCGCTGTGTCAATTAAAACTTGCCATGCATGCAAGATAACATGAAATATGAGGACAGGAAACATTTCTCAGCTGTAAGTGAATTGTGTGAGGATCTTACTGTAGGCTGGTGGTTGTCCACTTCAGTGGACTTTTGCTTGGCATCTTCAGGATATCAAGAGTGAACAACATCTCATTATTTAGTTTGCATTTGTTCAGTTGTTCCGACTTATTGGCCTCACCAACTCAGCAAAGCCAGGATAGTTTAGAGAGGTTCCACCAGAGGATGGAGTCTTATTCAAGCACATTTCTTCAAACTGGCTAGAGAAATGGCTGATGTTAGTTGTTGTGCAGAATAAGCTTGTTGTAGTACCGAGCGACATCTTTTAGTTAAGGCATCGTTTGACTGTACTGTATGTGGCAGGGAGAAAGTTGCACTTCACAATCTTCTTAAAATTGTACTACAAGCATAACGGTGTAACTGAGGTCCTGTTTTTAAGGATGGCGTGGTCCTTGGCATCTCTGTCAGCTTTACACATGAAGGAAATGGAGAGTGACTCAATCCTAACTGAGTCAAACATGGATAAGTGTTGGGTAATTCTCTCTCTTGGCGATGTTTCATAATGAACCAGCAGTATTTATTCGGCTGTCAACCTGCGGTAAGTGGTGCAATTAATCCAGCTTATCTTTGTATTGTCAGCTTTAATCAACATTGCTGGGTATGTCGTGCCCTTTGACATCGTTTGTATGCAGCAGTCAGTTCACTGCCACAGCTGTGGATTTATCAGGTTACACTCACACACACACACACACACACACACACACACACACACACACACACACACACACACACACACACACACACACACACACACACACACACACACACACACACACGAAAATATAAAAGGATCATAACAGCAGCAAACATGCACTATAGCGGCACATATTTTGATAAATATACACAACACATGATCTCTCATGTGCACGTACAGTAAATATTTAAAATGCACATAGAATACACAACATGCATAAATAAATAAATCCCCATGCATGTTGACCATTTTTACACTTACAACTAAAGGCTCCATAAAGAGGTGGAAAAGTCGAGGAGATCTGGTCCGTAAGGAAATAACGAGGAAGATGAAGAGATATAAATATCAAGACTGCCAGACAAGACACACTGGATTCTCAAAGGTATTATAAACTGCCAGAAAAATGCACCCCAGGATGCTGAATGTATGTAATTAATATATAATGACTGCTCAGTATGTTCATTAGTAAACAACTGATAAAGCACAAGAGGAACTACGCCTTGCATTCACGTGAATCGGTATCTTTAAAATTTGGTAATTATATTTAATTGGAATGGAAAAATGAAAATAAAACGCCAAATTTGATGATTCACTCCAAAAAAGTTAAAACAGATACACTGGCAGGATAGTAATAGAGAAACTAAATGTGATTTAATATTTTACAAAAAAAAAAGACAATCTATAAACCTGAATTCACATTGACAGGCAGAAATGTTGAACTGAATGAGTCATCACTGTGACGTCTGGTTCACTGCAACTAAAACACAACTAAGTGCACATGTAGAACTAAAACAAGACGACTCATGACAATCCTGGTTGCAACTTTCTCCACCTGAGACAGCAGACATCTAGATTTGCTTTGACTGAGCTCTGGATGTAAGAAAAAGCAAGAAAACAACTAAGAAAAGACAAAAACAAGGTCACTATTTATTTCCGTGGTTTCTCCTCTTCCTGTCAGGTGGAAGAAATAACTGTGACTGACAAGCAGTCTGGAGAAAAGGTTGCTGTGGAGGCCCATCACTCTGGGAGAGGCCTCCCAGCCCTTCTTTGCCTGAAAACCACAAGTGTTACGATAGGGTACGCATCCTGTGAGGCCCTCCACCTTGACTGATGCCTCCTCACTGCTCCAAACCACACACAAGTTCTGACATATAGGCTTTCCATCACACACATACCAACATACACACCTGAGAGCTGGGGGACAAACAGAGATCACAGGAGGCAAACGATGTCGCAGCTGGAGCTGGAGCATCCTTCTTCTGCTCCTTTTCTTTTCCCCTCCATCTCTCCATGTGTCTTGCTGACAGCACCCATATCCTCCAACCTTTTTCTTTGACCTTTTCTTCTGACCTCCTGCAATCCTCCCACCTGCTACTCCCTCTCTTTTCCTCTTGCAGCCACAACCCCTGTATCCTCATTCTGTCTTCCCCCCCTCCAGCCCCCACCCACCCATATTCACTCTTATCAGCCCCCCATGTATCCATGTCACCTATCCTTCCCCTCTCCTTCCTTCTTACTGCTTTCACCCCTCAAGTCAACCATGGTTTTATCAACCTCCCAACTCCCTCCTGTGACCTTTCTCTTACCACCATGAAAACACCTGGATGTCACTTCACCACTCTTTCGATCTTTCAAAATTCACCCTTCCATCACCCCTGATGCCTCCTGTCAGGCTTCCTAGTTACATGACCCACATACAGTCAATCTCTCTGTTTTTCCTCCACTCACGATCAGCTAACCACACGCGGACTCACCTGGGAGTCTGCCTGGCTTCCACCTCTGTACCTTCTCCTCCTACCATTGTTGCAGAAAGTTTCCATTTTTCCGGTGTTGAATTATTTATTGATGAGGCTATTGAATTTATTGTCAAAACAACAACAACAAAAACAAAAAATTACAGGACACGAAAGTCAAATCCAGAATTGCATGTCCTTCTATAAGTCCAGTGCAAATGATTACCGTGTGTTGAATCATAAATTTTATCTTTGAAAGCTCATGGTCAACAAGACCATGAGATTTTGGTTCACAAATGTGAACCAAAACCCTAAATGATGAAGCAGGTTCAATGTAACAACTTAACCATGCAGGCTTCAGCAGAATATTAAAGTTAGAATAAGAAATCATCAAAACTAAGCTTAGATGCTGTTCCATAGAAATAAAAATTTGAGTTTCATCACTAGTTCATTCAGTGTTTCTTAACCCCGACACCACAGAAATAGTAGTACAAGTTGTTATTGGCTCTGGTGCTGTGAGTGTTTTTGTTGTGTTCTCCTTTGACTCTGCAGGTTAAGCTTTTTCTTTTCTCCTCCTGCTATGGAGTACACAATGCAGGTGAAGCCAGTTTGCAGTCAAAGCCCTAATTTCAAGTAGTGTAGGGCCAGCGGACCAGTTGGCAACGCTTATGCCGTGTGGTAAATCCCCAGATTGACTTTTACTGTCTTCCTCTGTGGAAAGAAAGTGTGCAATCAGTGTTTCTTGTTTGGCTTTATTTATTATTTTCATCTACCTTTCATTCTCTGTTTGCATTGCAGACCTGCAAGGCGAATTCGCCTTCCGTCTAATCATTAAGAATAATTAATGTATGAATGGACTACAGTATTTATCTTTGCATATCAATCTCTCTGCCTCTGTTCTTTAAAGCCTGTGATTAAACTTAATGTATTTCTCCCTTCATTTTGTAGACTCATCAGCGATGTAACACTAGTATTTTGTGATTAATCATGATTAATCACAGCATCTCATTGTAATAAACTTGATTATTTTTTTAATCAGTGCAAACCTCTATTAAAAATACTTCTCACGATGAAAATTAATGTTTATTATATAGCAATATTCTTTTTCAAGAACTAGGGGATAGGATGTTATCACAGTGTCTGCTGGGGCTAATGCTTGTCTGTGGTTTACTATACACAGCCTCACACTTCACAATTCAACAAAAACCAATAAAAAACAATAAACCAGCCAATAAATTATTTTGCTGTGGGAGAAATTGTGGAAATTACATAACTAAAACTATTTGTCCGTGATCTGTTGCTGAGATGTTGCTCATACACAGCAATTCAGATGTTTTTGTCCAAACCTACTCTATCCTATCTTCTGTTCTTCTGCTCATTCTTTTCTATGACAAAATAACACCAAAATATGTTGATGTGCCTCACACAATCCTTAAATACCAGCATTATCATTTATTCCCACTCTGGATCCAAGGTCACAAATGATGCATGGCTTGCTTTTGATGAAAAAACCTGCTACAGCACAGAGCCAGAGTTATATTCTTTTTCTTTTCCAACCTTTTTTTTTTTTTTTTTTTTACTGAATTTAGCTCTTATTTTACTTCACACAGGCCATTTTGTGCTGATGTGGGAAGAGGAGAAAGGACATATTTGAATGCTGATTCTCTCCTTTTGTTCTGACAGGAGCTGGAGAGGTCATTAACTGCTTTCTTTCAATCCATTACAGACGGATGATTATGTGGGCTGGTGTCTCATAAATTCAAGTATACTGACATCAAACTGGATGTTTACTCGCTGTACAACAACACCCTCTTCCGTTTGTAATATGAGGTGATATTGTAGAAACAAATGGACAGTGGCATTTTCCTTACATTCAGAGGCCGTTTGTCATGCCCTGCTATTAGAGTTGTGTTGTAACTTGGAAACAGATGTGTTTATTTAATAGATAATGAATGAATAATTAGGAAATCTGACATTCTCGACTGTCTGTTGTGCATGTGTATTGGCCTTTCAGTACACTGATAAATTAAAGAAAGACATGGACTGTTGATAGTGAGATATGTACACGATGCTTTATGTAGTCTTGTCATTGTTTAGCATTTAATTGCGTGTTTGCAAGGTGAAAACATCTAAATCCATTCTTGTCACACCTGATTGCCTCTTGTTTTTAACAGCAGAAAATCTGGAGTCCATGTATAAAACGTGGAAATGAAAGAAAATACGCAGCAGGGTAAGAGAACTGCTGCTCTCAGGATGACCAGGTTAAGACACATTTTTCAATTTTTCAACTTCATCAGTGGATGTTTTTTTTTTTCTTCATTACCCATCATTGTTGTAACTGTACAAAATCTACGGTATATATATGCTTTTGCTTAAATCATAATGAGTGACGCTGACGTCTAAGCAAAGCCGCAGTTTTCTTTCTAAATCTGCACTATCTTCATTATAGAATCTCAAACATTGATATCAAGCCGCAATGCATCTTTTCTTCTCTCCTGGCTGGAGGGATGTGACAGCAGCTGCCAGCCTGCTGGTATTAAAGTGTTAGACATTAAGCAAACAAACCTGTGCTGTAGCCTGCAAGTGGTGGACAGACAACAGCATCTAACAGACTAAAGTGACATTTGCAGTTTCATTGGATGTTTACTCGCTGTTTAATGAGCTGCAGCTGAGTTAATTAGCCTGCAGACTCCTGATGACAGTGCGGTCTCTTACTGGTTTGTGTCGTTCCTCTTCAACAAGCTAAGGTGCAGGATAAGATGTGTGCTGATGGTTGAAGGGTAGGCAACAAAGAAACTGAAGCAGAAACATGAATATGAGTTAAAATAAATGCTTTATGTGTTATGCTGCAGGATATTGTCCAAAAACTGAGGTTATTTCTTCTACAATGAAATCATATTAAGTTCTGCAGTTTGTGATTGGCATGTTGAAAGAATGCCTATACGGTATATATTGTCTTTGGCTGAATGTTTGTATGCAGTATCATGTTTTCCTCAGTCTGTTCTGCTGACTGCTACTATCTCAGCCTCACTGACTGTCATTCCTTCTGGTGGTATGTAAACTATTCGGAATATGCCAAGCTATTTCTATGCTCGTCCGTCTGTCCGTCTGTCTGTCAGTCTGTCTTCATGCATATGATCTTCTGTGCAGCCATGTAGACAAACTACTGCTTTCTTATTCCAATCTCGTTTGCTCTGTACGTATACAGCGATTTCCATTTTAAATCAAAACTTCCCAAATTCAATTTTGCTTTTTGTAGTTTAAAAAACCCCCCAGTTATTTATCTTTTTTTAAACAACGTTTTAATCTTACAGAGCTTTTACCGATCCAGTTTCTGTTTCCATGTGTTTACATCGGTGTAAGAGGTCATTTATTACCTGTGACCTCTTACACCCATGCATCAGACTGGATCCGGTGTCATTACTTAACTTATGTTGTGTCTTTAATTGTGCTTACTTAATATGTATCATCAAATCAAAATAAAAATCAAAAATGTGATCATCATTGACTCAAAATGAACAAGGTGTGATACAAATTTCACATATTTAAGTCAGCAGAACTTTTTGTATGGTTTCAAGTTTGCACAACTTAATCCATGTAATTAGTTTTAGTTTGGGTTTCAGAGATATGTCACAGTCGTACATCTGTCAGCTTTTTATGGACTTCTGCCCCCATGCGGCCAAAAAAAGCTTTCTCTCCATGGCAACAGGTTAATATTTCTGATTATCTGTGCTGTCAACGGGAAATATTCTGTAACCAATTAATCTGTCTTTGTTTAGATTTCCCTGTTTTCCTATTTACAGTAATGTGGCCCACATTTTAAACCTGCCTTCCTCTTTCCGTTTATTTTTCTCCCCCCCTCTTTGCCTTTGTATGCATTGCTGTATGTACTATAGAACTTTTAAAAGTAGCTTATCTTTGCCCCTTTCTCTGCTCTCAGGTTTGTTATTTATGAGTCAACCTGCTGGCTTGTGAATGTCTGCTTCCATTTTATGCTCAACTCCTTCAGAACTCATTAGACTGTGAAGGACGATCTACCTGCCAATGAAAAACAGGGAACGTACCAATTTTTTTCCTTTCCCCCTTTTCCAGCCATTACATATGGATGTCTGCTATCAATGGCTGGTTGGATTCCTTTCAGAGGTGTGAATGGTTGCTGGGACAAAATCAATTTAGATAATGCAGCTGAGTGGTACAAGGAACAACAGTTGCAGCCGGTAATTCATCAGTTTCTGCACTAACTCTCAGCTTAATCTCTGCAAAATCAGCTGGTTTTAAAAAAATACGTCAATCTCATTGTAACCTAAACTACAACTTATTTTTTACATTTTAAAACTGCTCACATTCATTTATGATAGAGGTTATTGGGCCATCTTTGTCCTTTGACGCACATTACTACATTGGAGTACATGGTATACTCTACCATTACCATAATAATCAGTACTATTACTTCCTTTATTAATTTATAAAAAATGCCATTTTACAGCCTTAGTGACAACCAAATAAACCATTACACCCAACCACTGAATTAAAATAAAACTTTGCTTTTGGATAATATTCAATAAACTCAAATTTTCTGCAGTATTATTGTGCAGTCAGATCTATTCCCTTGTGTTGAGATGCAATATGAAGTATAAGCAAGGTCAATGCAAACAGTATTTTCGTGAATGGAAAATGTGTTTTGTGGCTTTGCAATGTTATGTGGGTAAGAAGGAGGAGCGGTTAAACAACCAGATTCAGAGCCATTTACAACAGAGGAAATCTCTTACTTCAATTAGGAAATTAAAAACTGCAAACAGGGAGATGCACTATAATACATAAAATTAATCTAGTTTCATCATTGTTACTCTCTGGCTTGATATGAACTATATTTAATTTCAACAGGAAATTTGGAGGAGAGAGACCAAAATAGGCTGGCGTGTAATGAGTTCATTGTCAGCTTGACGTGAACACAAACACAAACGCACATCCTCCAGGCCCGATCTTGTGAACAAGCTTAGGGCTGAAGGTATTGTGGCTTTTTATTATAAACTAAGATGATCTTGCATTCACACTTGCACGATGAAGGAAAGCCAAAACTTGCTCTGCTATCTACATGAACAACAAGCAGAAATTTGAAACGTACTAAAAGTGGAGCAATCTTATAGATTGGATCAGTTAATGATCTCGCTGATAATGGCTGACAAAATAAACCAGAGCAGTTTTAAGACATACCACAGAAAAAAAAAACAAAACGCTGCTATGAAATAAAATTATGTATTACCTGTGTGTTACAGGCCACATTTTATTTACATCACTTAGTTACATTACTTAATATTTTATTTCTCACATTGTGGTTTTAAATTGTCAAGAAGCAAAGCTCTTACAAAAAGTGCTGGGAACCACTGATGTAAACCATATTGTGTTAAATTTGGTTCTGCTGCCATAGCCAGTCTTCCTTCCTCTGTTCAGGTAAGAGAAAACCTTCACTTTAGTCTTTATTTCAACACATGCAGATGATAATTTTTTTACACATGTTACCTGGTTAAAACAAGATTCACTTAAATAATTAGTTCATTATGTAAAAATAAATATTGTGGTAAAAGTTCTCTGGCTAAGAGCAAAAATTTTTGCATATTTTGAATTGTGTATTTGTCACGAGGAGCGGGATTACAACCCAAATGCAGAACACTCGTACAGAAGTCTTCTTCCATAGTTTATTCAGGACAACCAAAAAAGAAGGAAACACATGAAAACTCACAAAGACCAGCAAATTAGACGTGCCGGCAAGGATACAAAACAAACTGGGACAGAAACAAAAGAGAGTCAGGCTTAAAAAGCCTTAAAAAATCCAGGGGGGGAGATGAGGGACAGGTGTGGAGACGAGACTCCACCCGAAATTTCGGCCTCTCCTCCTGCCATACCCCAGCACAGCAGAGCAGCAACGTGGAAATGTGACAGTATTTTTAGTATGTTTAGAAATTTTGTTCAAGAGATTTTGAATTAATTAATGAAAAATCCCTCTATTTTGAGCTACTTAAAATGGTACACTTTTTCAGTTTTAAACATCTTTCTGTTGTCAACATGTATTAAGGTGATCCGATATACTAGTCTGTTCTCTTTTTATAAGCAGTAAAACAGCATACATGAGGACTTACAGATGGTTTGACACTCGGCTGGAAAGGATCTTTTCCACAAATAAAGTAGGAAAAGTGTGAGGTTGTTTTTTTTGTAGACTGATGAAAAATATGAAAATGGGTGAGACTGTGTGCCAAGTTACATCAATGGAAATGTTATAGCAATTCCACACAGGCCCCCAGGAAAAAAGGGCAGAGATTAATAGGTTCACTATTGTCCAAGGGCAGTGTATCTGTAAAAATAGATTTATTTGAGTCACTCCACATTGTTCTGTAGAGATTAAGGATTTAGTCTTGATTTAATCATGAAAGTTATTCCTTGAATACACTTGTACATATATGTTTTTATTTCCAAATGCTATATTGTTTGTATATATCATTCCTTTATTGTGGAAATAAGCAAAGAAACAGATGACAAATCATTTGAGGCCGTTGCAACAGACTGAAGCACAGCAAACCTGGACCTAACCATGGAAACGAGTTATTTTAATTAAAGGGAGGCTTTAAAAAATCTGTTCCTGCTGTGCTAAAGAAGATTTTTTTTTTTTAATTTTGACTGAATTTTTGCATTTTCATTTGCAGAAGTCTATTTCCTCTATTTGTTTTTCTCCCAGGTTTTACACCGCAAAAATACACTAATGCTAATTAACCTTGTGTGAAACTGGTGGTCAGGATTTGCAGGAGTGCATGGTGTGTGCACACATCTGTCCTCCTCTCTACCTCCTTCTCCTGTTTACTTTCCTCTCGTCTCTCTTGCGATCTTGCTACCTTGTTTGTATTTTATTTCTCTCTTATCTTCTGTCAGGCAGGAAAGCAGCCCTTTGGGGTCCTGCCGACACAAATTTCCACCGCCAGAGTGAAACACATGCACACACAAACACATACACAAGTACACACACACACACACACACACACACACACACACACACACACACACACACACACACACACACACACACACACACACACACCAATTTCCCCTGCTGTACAACCATCATGCCCTGTCTAATATATCTCTCTACACAATCTCATACCATCTTCTCATCCCTCCTTCTCTCTATCATCTGCAGATCCCACCTGTATTCTCGCTGCTCTTTGCTCTCATATCTTTATCTATCTCCCTTCCATTCCGCCTGCTTTTGTCCATTTTGGATTCTCTTTTGCTTCCCTTCTTTAATCCCTTCCCTCGTGTCTTTAGTTGTTAGTCTCCATCACTTTCATTCCACCCTCCCCTCACCTCATTCCTTCACACATCTATCTAACTATCCATCTGCAGTAATGAGAAAGCAGGGACTGCTCAGCTGGCCTATATGTGTGTGTTTGTGTATGTGTGCATATATGTTTGTGTTTATAAGACCTCGGGAATTGCATTTCAGATTGCTTCATTTGCCGTGGCATGGCTCTGCTCTGCTTCCTGTTGATATCTGTGTGTGTCCATGTGTGCAGGGTCACCATATCCTAGGTGATTTCTAATGCCACACACACACACTTTTAGCCATCCACTTCTCATCCAATCAATCTCTGTGATTGTGTGTGTGTTTGCAAGTTTGTGTGCGTGTGTGTGTGTGTGCGAGAGAGAGAGAGAGAGAGAGAGAGAGAGAGAGAGAGAGAGAGAGAGAGAGAGAGAGAGAGAGAGAGAGAGAGAGAGAGAGAGAGAGAGAGAAGGTGTGCAGCATCTGCTTAAAAAAAGACACATTTCCTTAAGGTACGTTTGATGGACATCTAACAGAATTTATTGTCCGTACAAGTCAATTTAATTATGGTATAGAGTATAGACAATGCCTCTCTGTATGTGTGTTTTATATGCTTGTGCATGTGTTTGTGTGTGTGTGTGTGTGTGTGTGTGGGGGGGGGGGGGGGGGGGGTAGTACAGTAATTCTTTCCTTGAATAATATGAATTAAATGCCAACTGTTTACTCACTATTTCTTTATGAAGTTGGAGTCTGTCAGAGCTGAGATAAAATGAGAGATGATATTTTTAATCCAAAACACCAACAGATGTTGTTTTATTTGTAACTGAAATTATATTGTCATATTGACATCTAGCTTTTACCTGCAAAAACAAACATTGAAGCACAGAAACGATAGTGTTGCAACGAGAGACCATGAGTCATCATCACTAGCTTAAAAAGGCATTTGTGGACAGGTTTCAATCTTGTGTGTCTACAGACCGGAACCATCTCTCAACTGTGGATGAAGGTTGTGCTGAAACACACTCAGTGTTCACTGTTTCATATAACTAGAGAGGGAGGACAGGGGAGTTATGCTGTAGAGAAGGGATGTGACGCAGATGTGATTTTGACAGTGATACTGGATGACAAGTTTGTAGGACACAAAAGGAAAACAGAGTGTTTATGTGCAAGAGGTAGAGAAACAGGAGTTATAGCCACTAGATGGTTGATTCACAGAGTCTAAGGAAACAAGGAACTATTGATGCCTTGTGAAAAAGGCTGTGGGAAATGAAGGCTGCTGTCTGACTGAATTTTTACTTTATGACTTTTAATTAATCTCCAAGCCCACCTGCATAAAAACCAGGCTTGAGCACATGATATGAGTGCACTGAATATTAAAGGAAACAGCAAGCCATTTTCACGAGGGACTATTTCTGCCCAGCCCGAACAATAGCATCCTCAAGCTGCATAACATTCCTGCATGAAGGACAGGGTGTGCTTGACCGTCTTTCCAAGCTTTTGGCTGGATCACATGCTTGTTTGATGGCTCACTCCATTTGGAGCGTAATGAGGACTTCATAGGCAGTAGCTTGAGAGCTATAGCCAATGGATGTATTCCCCAGCAAAAAACAGTTCTGGTTATTACAATGTGTAACCTTGAAAAAACATACATGGCTATGAAACCACATTGAGCTTCCATGAAGTGAGTAATTCAGCATTTAAAGGTGTGCAATCTATGACCCTGAGACAGCGTAATCAGTCACCTGATAGACTGTACCTGTAAGGAGAATAGATTATCTCTAAAAAGTTCTTATTAATATGGATTTTAACACATTTTTCTTAAAATTGTCATTGGTCTTTTTTTTGGTATGAAATCTTTAATGTGTTGCTTTAATTTGTGAAAAAGAGCAAAATGAAGCGGTGAGCCTTTGTAGTTTTTTTTGGTGTCGCTGCATGAAACGCTTTTTTCTGTAAATAATCTCTTTTATTGCTGCTGATGGAAGCTGAAGTCAAGGTGAGTATTAAGCACACAAATATATAAATATACATATTGAAATGGAACATACTGCTAAATTCACACAGGAAGCCATTATAAGCCTTTGGATTTAGAAATTTGCGAAGTCAAAGAAGGAAATAATGTTTTTTTAAAAAAATAAATACAAAAAAATGGAAAAAGAGAGAGACTGACACATGGGGACTCTCCCACACACACACACACACACACACACACACACACACACACACACACACACACACACACACACACACACACACACACACACACACACACACACACACACACACACACACAACACACACACCTACACACACACACACACACACACACACACACACACACACACACACACACACACACACACACACACACACACACACACACACACACACACACACAGGCACACACACACACAGGCACAAATGCCCACACACACTGTTAATGCAGATTATGATCCAATAGTCCATCCCTTTTTTACTTACAACGCCATCTTTTTTTGTCAGGGATGGAAGTGCCCATATTTAGAGCTCATGGAGGATGCACATGAGCATCCTCCATGAGGAGGATGCTCCTCATGGAGCATCCTCCTTTATTGTGATTGAACACTATACTATTGGTGTCTGTGCCTGACCATATTAAAAGGTCTGGTGTCAAAAAATTTGACATTTGCAGGTTTGGTTCTTAAAAATATTCGAATCTGCGTGTGAATTCACACGAACACACTCCAATGCACAGCTTTATGGAATTGAGAACTGTAACACTTTCATTTCTAGAGGACAGCAGAGGACGGTGAAGAAGCTCGGCTACGTTTTCCTCCATCGCCGCTGCAAGCAAACGCTAATTGTTGCCTCACTCTCTTTGAAGGTAAAGTCAGCATTTTATCTTGCGTCACTTTTCCCATGCAGACCCTGCGTGTACAGTTATGTCACAGATGAGTTTGTGACAGGGTAGCATGTCTGCAAAATGTCTGTGTAGCAGTGTCAAGCAAAGCCCACAGCACTCATTAAAGTCTAAAGAGTATTAGCAAAAAGCACAGAGAGGTCTGAGAGAAGCAAAGTGAATGAGAGCGGCTGGCCTTTGATCAGAGTCTGACAACACAATACCGCAAGGGACGTGGGGGCAGGGGGAGGGTTGGAGAAAGAGAAGGTGGGAGAGTAAAGGAAAAAAAAGATTAGCGGAATCAGTGTTAGAGGAAAAAAGAGAGGCATGAAGACGAGAGAGACAGAGGGAGAGGAGGAGGTGGAACAAAAGCCAGGTGGTCAGAAGAAAGAGAAAAGAGTATTCATTTAATCATACAGGACAGTGACTAATGATATTTATATCTTTGCATCAGTTTGGCAGCATAAGGAGTGACTGAAAGAAATGTGCTGATGTGTCCGATTTTTCTAAAACATGTACACGCATATGTTTTATGTGAATCACCACATTCTGTGCCCAGTTTGGTATGTAAATTCAACGAACTCTGTATGCTTTCATTGATTTAACGCCCTCTCACAAAGGAAACGTGACAGGTGTGCAGTTGATGCTTTAATGTCTGCCTCACCATGCTGCCACAGTCAATTGAGAAACCAGCAGCATGCAGCACTTTTGCTGCTTGTGTTGCGGCACCACATACCTTCTTGCAAAGACGGTTGCACACAATGTTGCTGTTGTGTTCGCTGTGTCAGTGAATGAATGAAGTACGCATGGCTGTTATGTAGAATGAAGGACTATAGATGGTGGTGCATCCATTCTATCCTGTTTTATCCCATCAGCTGTTCTCCTGTCCTATATTACTTGATGTTTTCTCCCTCTTTTTCCATTCTCTGCTATCTTATCCCATTCTCTGCTCCGATCCGATAATATCTCATCCTATCGTCACTTCTCCTATTCCCTCTTGTTTCATTTGGGCTCGTCCCATTCCATCCCATTCTCCACTTCTCTTATCCAATATTGTCCAATCGTACCCCCCCAGCTTGTTTTCATAGAATGCTCTAATTCTATACATTTAGAATTATGAGACACACCTCTCAAATTCAACAATAACAGCATGATTATATTTGGGAATAGCTCAAAGTGAGTTTGTGTATGATGGTTCTTTAACTGGCCTCCTGTCATAGCAAAATATGATCTGATATGAATGTAAATAAAAAAAAGAAAAGTCAAGTCAAATTGTTCTCTGTGAGATGTGAGTCACAAAGAGGCTGAGACACAAGGGCAGTTTACAGGAGTTGTCCAGGATCCTTATTGTCTTTGAAATCAATCCACTGTGATTTTGCGAGACACAAAATGGCTGCAGAAATATGGCTGCTGGGATAAGATTGAACATCCACAGGGCCAAACGGGGTGCTTCAACATGACTTATGAGCTTCAGAAAAACTTAAGTCATCTCACACCTTCAGATGTGTGTTTGTTCTGTCAAGCTGCTGTCAGTTCCTCATCCCTCCCCTCCTCATTGCCCTCATTCCACCCTGACTATCGCAAACAGTCACACATATTATAGACACACGTTCCCACAACAGTACAGCCTGAACACCAACACGCAATAACACACTCACAAATTGAGAAAATTGCAGTGATAGACACCTTAGCTAGAGGGTGAAAATTGAGGTTGAACGTCATGTCAGACCAAGAACTTACGACAGCTCGGTACGCCAGCCTGTATGTGTGTGTGAGTGTGTGTGTTATTCCATTCTAGCAACCATGCTCCACCAGTTTGTCACCTGCACACATGCCCATACACGCAAACCAACATATGCACACAGTTTGAACCCAAACCCAGTCACATGCTGTAGATGTTTGTTTGTTTTTCTATTATTATACTGTAACATAAATCCTTAATTTGTCAGGTTATGTTTTCCTTTACTCTGTATGAAAACAGGAATGTCTTCCCTAAACTCAAAAAAATCACTGGAGGACTCAGCCAGCATCTATTTGTATGGTACAACACGTCTCTGTGCTCCGAGTCCATGTCCTGCAAAAACAGCTGGAACTGGTGGTGACATGGGCCGCACGCAGGAATGAAGTTCAGTTTTCATGACTGCGATCACTATATCATCCATCCCCAGCTCCTTCAAAGCTTCTTGATGGACAATACAACGGTGCTTTACCAGAAACAAGTGACCAGTGTTTTTTTTTACATTTTCTCCTTGACAAGTCCAACAAAGCCCGGTTTTACTCCACACATTGTCGTTGCACCATCTAGTTAATCCCAACTTTTCCTAGGTCAATGCATTTTCAGCCACCACATCAAACATGCCCCACCCTGTTGTGGTGCCATGCATGGCACAAACATGTATTCACTTTCCCATCATACTAGAAAAAGACTCCCATCTGCATCACTTTTTCTCTTTACGGACATTTTGGAATCATTGTCCATCTTTCTTAATTCAACTTGTTCGGAAAATTGCATTGATGTGGAAACACCTCAGTCTATTGGCGAGAAGCCGCCACTTTGCAGTGAACATAATTAGCATGCATTATGGGAAATGTAGTTTGTTGTCAATGCACCCTTTGAATTATTTCTTATATGATAATCAGACCCCGCGGGCCTTGAGTTTGCCACATGTGCTGTAGATTAACTGACTGATGACTCACCGTAGGCTCCGTGAACACTGATAGACAGCGTGATAGCTGTCACACTCATTTACCGATGCTTCTCTATCCATCTCAAGGCTCATGGGTCCACCTGAAGAAGAGAGAGACGGAAATATAACCTGTCCAGATTACCTGAACCTTCCACTTTGTGCAGCCTACCCTCTGCTCCCTCATCCTGTTTCTATCTTTGATGCTTTCTGCATTCCACGTTTGACCTCACAGGGGAGCTGCAAAGCTCCAAACACAATCTGTGATGCATGATTCCAAAGCTCCAGCTTTAGCAGATAACTTGCAGAAATCTCAGCTGCAGAGTGAAGCAACGCAGTTTGATGTCATGGTAATTTCCAGAAAATTATGTGAAGGGCAGCTGTGGCTGTTCTTGTTAGCACTGGTTTAAAAAACAGATAGAAGGGAATGTCTTTGAGCTCAGCAGCAATGAAAGAGACACAAAAGGAATAAGAATTAATTGTATCTTCAATTTGGTTGAAACAAAATCTTCTTCGCTTACTGTTTGTCTGTTTACAGTGTAAATAGAGGTCTAATCATTTGGATGTTTGATAGATTTTACATGGAGGGATTCTTTGCTGGAAAGGGATGATAGGTACACTGAGGTCATCATATTGGCATCCAAAGATGGTGGGCTGGCAGAAGAGTGTGAAGCAAGGTGAATGGAGTACTTCATAGGCAGACTCTAAACACTTGCAGGGATTAAAGTTATCCCATTTGGCTGGGGAATGCTTGTAGGTGACCCACAAAGAACCAGAGGACGGGTCTCAGGAGGAAGGCATCTGAGGCCAGATTCATAAAGACACACTTTGACTATACAGTAGCTTAGAACAAACTTAGAATCAGGTTTTAATGCCTACTTCTTTTTTTTTTAAAGGAGTCGATTCCTCAACTTCTTTTCTCTGAGTTCTTTGTAATTCAAGCTTGAGACCACCAAAAAACCACATCACACTGCTGGGCTCCGTTTACTCCAGGAGATGTTTGTGTTCAGAAAAATAGTGTATTTTACTTCGAAATGTAGGACAAATTAAGACAATACAAAAAAATTTCTCCACAATAAAGCTTTCATGTGGAGCGTCAGTGGTGCAGTGGCTGTATTATGGCAGGTTTCTCTGCTTCTGCTAATTCATTCTGTTCATTTCCAACAGTTTTTAAAAAATAGATTTCTCTTCTTAATGATCTTCAAATCACAACAGGCCACACTTCTTTTTACATTGGAAATATAATTAGCATTTCAAAATTATTGCTCACTTTTGTACAATTGTCTAAATAGGATTGAAGTAGTATATGAGTGAAATGAGTTTTGTGTTACCTTACAGTGCCAGCACAGTTAGCCCAGCAAACTAATAGAATTGACCGAAGTTTTCTTGGCATTGCTCTGAAATTTAAAATTACTGTAATGCAACGGAAGGCAACCATGAAAGCGTCTATCCTGGTGATTGATGCCAACATTGCAATCTTTTATCATGCCATCTCACTGGCGCTGATTTCCTATTGATCTGGGGCCACATCACCTGTTACTGAGAGGGGATGATTTACTGCTCTTTATTTGACCTCTGCAGTTCTTCCACTGTTCTTCTCTTTCTAAAGTCTTTCTTCTTCCTTCTATTTTCTGGGTATAATATATTCACCATCACCCCACCCCCCACTCTCGCTCAGCACAAATGGCAGTTCTCTAATTGAATAATTTATTAGATGACTGCTCTAGGATTTATTACTGTGGTGGACATTAAACTTATTCAGTCGCACTACACTGCTCTGAGTAAAAGACCAAAAAAAAAGCACAAAAGGGACGGACTGGTCTGAACAGTGTGGTGAATGTCGAGAGAACAGATTCATGGAAGAATCAAGAAGTGATGAAGAGCAAAAGGGAGATAGAAAGGCAGTAATGTGGAGAATTAATTGATAGTTAAGAGGAAAGAGAAACACTGGAAGAGTGACAGAGAACAAATATTCACTAAACTTTTAACGTATAAGAGATACATTTAGTGAGGATTCATTCTTAGCCCTTGTTCACAGAGATCTCGTCTCTTACAGGTGTAACTGCTGCTGTGTTTTGTCCCTGTGAAGCATGGCTCCATTTTCAACCTGATAGTTAAATATAATTCATGTAAAAACAGTGCGACTCCCACACCTTGAACTGCAGAAGTGAAAATCTTTTGACGTTCATCCATGTCTGAAGTGGCCTGAAAAAAAGTGTGACTTCCAGTTCGAGAGAGGAATGTATGCTATGTAAAAGAAACTATTATTTATGTGTGTTGGTGACATGATTCTGATGATGCATCTTCACACTGCCACTTCAGTTGCTCTTTCTACTCTTGTCTTCAATGCTGGTTGTTTCCTTTCAGCATAATTTGGATTATTTCCATCATGAAAACACTTTCTTTGAGTAAATAAGTCTTTTCACTGAGGCATACATTTCTGTGCCAATAGTCATGAGACAAATCACATGATTATAACTCTCATCCCTCAGAAACGGCAGGAATAAATCATTTCAAGGACATAACTGGTTTAAAAGGAATACAGTATATACTGTACATAGTGGATGGATGACTGAAATTATCAGGATGTGTAAGACAGCAAGTCAAGACAGCTCTACAGAGTTAAATGCAGGGTAAAGTAGTTCTCAAGGTAAATCAAGTCTAATATTTTTGACATCAAACTATTGCAGTTTGTATCTGTGGTTAGGTTTAGACAGCTATTTACTTTGGTTGGATTTAGAAAATGATTGTGGGTTTGGTTCAAGATGACTGAGTAACGTAATAAACTTTAATATAGCTGCTGCGATATAATACGAAGTTGTAAGAACGGATATTGAAGCAAAAACAAATTCAGTAAGCTGTACGTCAAATTGTAATTTCTGTGATTCGTCTTTATTTCTCAGCAGATGCATTTCTTAATTTTGTCAATTTCATTATGCTCACACAAAACACATTAACTCCAATATATACTAAATGCTTGACACTAATTATAGTCCAGTAATTATAACATCATTTCTAGGAAGGACGTTTGCACCCAAAGATCTGATCTCCAATAGTATACATTTGTTCTTGTTCCACAGCCTCAGTTTTAAGAATAGGTCAGGAGAGACACCCCCCCCCCCCCAAAAAAAAAAAAAGAAAAAAGAGAAAATTGAACTTTAAATGTCATTCTAACTGTTTGGTATGGACTCTAGGACGCGCTGCCATTTACTGATGCAGCTGGAAGAAGGCCACAGTTAGCAAAACGATGTACATTACATAGTGTGGAGGTCAACACCTCTGATCACTGTGAGCTGAGCCAAAAAAATGGCTACGGTAGAGACTCACAAATGTATTATTGGTTTTGGTCTTTCCAGGAACTTTGTGTACAAAATTTATTGAAAATTTATTGTTGACCTTAACTGTAACATTTGGCCAATCAAAATTTGATCCCAAATGCCACTGAGAAATTTAATATTTTATTGGCCAAGGGTATTTTGATAGAAGTATGTTTTTTCTTGGTATGGACTGTAAAGTATTTATCTTGCAGCATTGATATATATCATGCTTTAATGCTATAGTTATAAGAGTCAGAATATTTAAAGTTACTTAAAGTTGTACAAAAGACTGGAATAATTTTCTTTCCCATTCCACTCATTATCCTATTATTTGTCCTTCTTATCTTTACTTAACTTTTTCTTGCTGTGCCTCTCAGTTGCTGTAGCACCATCTCCATCCATCTACTGTCCCCCCTCTCCCAACACTTCTTGCAGTCTGCCGCCTCATCTATCTTTTAGCCTCTCAACCCATTTCTTTATGTCTGTCCCAGAATCTCCCTTCCTGCTTAGCTCTGTCATACCTCGAGCCTTCCCTCAGGCCAAGCTTGTAGTTTTCTGTCCATCAGCACTTTGGGGAAAACGAGACAGGGTAAAGATGAGAAGGAGCGAGAACAGGGCCTTGAGGCCTGCCAGCAGAGCACCAGAGAGGCAACAGGAGAGGACAGGGTGACGAACGTGAAGTGGAGGGAGCGAGGCCAACAGACGCTACACTTCTCAATGTCTGGGCGTTGACAAATGGCTGTCTAATGACCTGAGATTAGCTGGCTGAGAGGTCAAGATGAAAGGATGACCCCTGAGGACGAAAGAGGTGGGGGGTATCACAGAAAGAGAGCGTAAATGAGAGTGAGACGAATTGACTTTCTTGCTGGGTGCAGACTTCCCTACTAATGGTTGAAGATTGAAGAGAAAATGCAAGATTATTTTACTTCAACCTGCGTTCAAGTCAGAGTTGGTTGGCTGTTAAAACCGAAAGAGACAGATTGCGTGGTGTGAAGTCTAAAAGTAATTTGAATAAGTGTTGGCTTCAAAAAAGGCAGCACATGAAAAATACAGATAGCGTAATGGAAAAAACAACAACAACCTTCTTATAATAGACGTGACTTTATGTGCAAGTCTTAGTCACTCAGCCAGTGTGGTTCTGATGCTGCCACCTTCATAGAGTGCTATGGACACTAAATTTATTACCTACTGCATCTCCTTATTTTCAGAGGAAGTGTTTTCTCTGCATGAGCAGCTGTTACTGCAGCTGTTGCGAAAATTATTTGTCCGATACTTAGTCACAGTCACAAGACTGTTTGCTCTGTGCTGAATCTTTTTGCACACACCATTTTAGAATCTTCCATCAGTTTTATGAAGTTAATGTCATTTAAAAAAAACTTTTCTTTTGATTCCATTTTGAATTTTAAAACCAATTTGAATCTTACCTGAAGTGCAATTTTTTTTTTTTTTTTTTGCATTCTTAGATTTTTCGATTCAGTGAACAAAAGACTGAGTCTGCGTTAATCCATCATTTTCTTTTTCATTTCCCTTGTCTACATCGTCTTATTCTGCCTTGAAGGGTCATGGGTCTTTTGGAGCCCATTTCAACTGACTATGGATAAAAAGGTGGCTACACACAATAGACAGACACATGCTCACACTCACACCTACAATCAGTTTACCTCAGCTGCATGTTTTTTAAGGTGGGAGGAAGCTGGAGAACCTGCAGAGAATCCACAGAGACATGGAGAGAACATACAAACTCTGCACAGAGAGGAAGTAAACCCGGAACCTTCTTGCTGTGAGGCGACAACGCGACTCACTGCGCCACCATACTGCTCGAATGATTTTATGAATATAAACTCAAAACACAACAGAAAACCCCTTTTTTTTAATCTTTCAGATGGCCTTTTACTGTATTTTACACCGTCTTCGTGTCAGATTGTTTGTTCTAAATTTCAGTTGCAGTATCTATTTGCTGGGTGCCTATTGAATATTCCAATAGAGGACAGATCACTTAGCTGATACATTATTTAATTCCACACCAACCATCTGCACAGAGGAGGTCAGACATCGATGGTGGTAGTAAGAAAAACTTGAGGATTGAAGCGCATCACACCTGGGTGCACTGAGACCTTTAACCATTTCAGAGCAATGTGACAGGTTAGGGGAAAGCTCATTGAATGAAAAGGACTCCAGTGTGTGGCTATGAGCGGTGTAGAAAACCACCAGGAACCCCAGAAGATGACTGTCATCATTTAGAATAATCACAATACCTGACAAAGTACCAGATTTTCTCTCCTGAAGGTTTGGATCATATCAAATAGTCCCTGAATTATACCCCAGGTCAAACACACACGTACTGAATGTAATAGTCCTCTCAGAGATGCATGGCTACTCTCTATTAATAATGTAAGAGGCTAATCCTTTACATCAAGGCTTTCATTCGGGGGCCGAGGCCACCCTCGGCTCCGCCAGTAAGTCTTTGTGCTGCAGTGGCACCCTTGGTGCTCAGTGCACCAGAGCTATTATTACTGGGACAAAGGATTCTTGAGCTAGTAAGAAGCCAAAAAATGTCTGACTCTGGATGAACTGTAACATCGGTCTAAGGCATTGCTCATGTGGGACTATATAAGCAGGTTCGGAGGTCTTTTCCCCCATCTATTCACACCTACAGCAGAGATGCAAAAGAAAATGAGGAACTGCTGAGAAACTGTTGATTTGCAACTCTATGAATAAAAAAAACAGTATCTTTTTGTATCTCTGGGTTTGTCTGGCATTGTGTTTGATCGTCTGTAAAAAGTAGAATGTTTTCACTCCTGTGGACTGGATAGGGCATCTAAAGGTGGATGGCTTTCTGACCCACAACACTCCCTCACCTAATTACTGCTGTCACATTAACTGAACTGAGTGACAGGCTAGCCAAGCATCTCTTGCTGGATGTTTTTTGTTAACTCACATAAAGCGTCCTGATGTTAGACCTGCTTTGTATCAAAACCCCAAGGCCAAGAGAAGGAGAAAAATAACTAGCGGGTTTTTTAAAATTCAATTTATATGTTGATTCTTTTTTCTCTTTCAACTTTGCTGGTTCAAATTTAAAACATTGCGATAATTTTTCTTATTTTGTCATCAAACTATTCCATTTCAAAGTTACAGAAACATTTTACAGTTTGAGTGCTGCAGGGAATTTATCCAGACATGTCAACAGTTCTAGTATGTGGCATATTTACTTCATAATTTTTAATGATAAAAGTAATCACTTTATTGAAGTGAAATGTCTGAGAAAAGTTAAACACACATGTGTAGATGCATGAAGTGGCTACATAATAGTATCATTTTGAAAAGCTACATGGCTTAAATCATGACAAAATCTCTGCTGGTATTTTTGTTGACTAGAGGCTGTTCTAATGTCACTGCAAAGAGGTGAAACCTGGACTCAGCTGAATGAACAACCACATTTACATCTCAGCAGGGCTTAACATGTATGTGCTGTGCTCTAGGCCTCATAAAACTAAAAGTGCACCTGACGGGAATCATATTTAAAGACATAACTAAGTTTTAAGACTAAGTAATACGTTACTCTGTAAAACTGTAATAGCACACTATTGGGTCACTTTGGGACAATGGAAACCAGTCGTTAAACACAAAAAAAAGCCACACCTTTTCAGCTAATATGGATCGTTTGTGAGCAAAATTGAGTATTTACACATCCATCATTTACAAAGGAACATTAGATTTCATTTGCAGCCATATTACAGGCCAGCTGGTGAGTTTAAGTCCAATAGTCACTCTTGTTTAGCTTGTTTCTTTGTCCCTACAAACTCCTGTGAAAAATAACTGGCTCTTTAGCTGCTAAATGATCCATGATGCTCACCAGATAGGGACTAACTGTGTCTCTGCCATTTGGATAACGGCTGGTGCAAGCAAAGTACAAGAACACAGGCTGTGGAAAATAGCAAAATAGAAAGTTACACAAGGCTTATGAGATGTTGAAACAGACGAAGGGCAAAATAGGAGCATAAATCCATCCTGGAGCTGATAAGAATATAAAAAACAAAACAAAGCAAGCAAGGTCCAGGAAAATTAAGCAAAGATCCAAAATCAACAAGAAAAGGTCAAAATGCTTTACATGAGATTCAAAGACAAAGGAGTGTGAGGAGTGACTTGAACACAAGACAAGCTATCAATCTGACAGGGACTGAAAATGCCAAGTCAGAGCTGGCTGAAATCACAGCAGCTCGTATGTCGATGCTTTCGATCCTGTCTGGAGGCTGAATCGTGATGGGGCAGCAGCCTGATATGATTTCATTAATTCACTCTCATCATTTCAGTCATCAGCAGGGAAACAAAGCAGCCAAAGGCCACACAAGAGAAAAGACTCTTCATTAAAACGTTCTTCGGGGGGTGGCAGGTCAGTTCCTGCAGGGTTGTATAGATATTCATTCTTTGTATTTCTATTAATGCTGCAATTTTCCTCTGTGGATTTCATTTTTTTGCCCCCGTGTCACGGCCACAGTTCCAGTTTTCCTTCCTGTCCTCTTTATCCTGAATTCATTCCCACTCAATCCACTCATTCCTGCCACCTGTGTGGCTGCAGCCACCTGCTTCCCATTTTGCTTGTTTCCTGAATGTTACCTGTTTGTTTGTTCCTTGCCTGATCTTCTGCCAACTTACTGTAGGAATTTGATGATTAAAATTATGAACGTGGACTTGTCCCCATGCAGACTGCATTTGGGTCCTAACCACACTCATGACACCTCCCTTGAGTTTTATGTATGCCAAACAGTATTATGTGAATGATACCATTGGAGAAAGTATATTTACTTTAAGCTTTTGTCACAGGAACAGTTATATGTTATGTATAAAGTATTTTTGAATAACTTTTTTTGTTCTAACTTCATCAGTCAAATAAATTACCATTTGAAAGACAAACACTAACTATGCTAGATGACTTCCTTCCTACAGGATAAGACCTGTTTTGAACAATATACTTGAAGGCTTTTTTTTTTTTTTTTGGCTTTTAGTAAGAATAAAACATTGCGTAGGAGGCAGCCATATGTGCACACACATTTGCATCAATACACTTGCGTATTATGCATAAAAGGTGCCTTTTTGTGTGGAGATGTACAGTATGATACATTGAAAGTGCATAAAGGACATGCAACAGGACCAGCTGCCCCTGAATGAATATGTTAATGATGCAGCGCGTCTCCGTCCGTCCGTCCACCCGTCCACATCTGTCGGTACTTTGACTTTGTAAACTGTTTGTTTTTTATTGTTATAGTTATAGACCCAAGCAGAGTGGTGTGATTTCAATCAGGAGCGCCCTTCCCTGGGGTGGCGCTTAAGAACGTCTTGGCAATTTCAAATATGTTTTCATATTTGAACAACAGAGGTGCATCCAGAGATACCAAACAAAGCACACACATTGCAAAATAGGAGCTTTTTGAAAAATGTGTGTCACTCTATTACAAGTGCCTAAATTTAAGCCAGACTGATTTTGATAAATTCTTAGCACAGATAAATTAACATCTGCCTTCACAATAGCCTGTTTGCGGTACCTTTAACCAGAAAAAGTGCCACACACCTGTGCTTTTCTGACTGAGAGCCTGTCAACAAAACAAGCACCCCACTGCACAGAGGTTACCGGCAACAAGCGTCTCTCTGGGGTGACTGTTGAAAAATCAAGCCCTGCTGAGATCTGTTTATCAAAGGGGATAGGCCTACACACTGCACATACACAATAAATAAAAAAATTGCCCCTCAGCGCTGTGTGTACCTAAATCAAGCATCCTTCACCAGAGGTTGTGCACAACAATCACCCCTCAGTTGTCCCTGTCTGAAAATTAAGAGCCTCTCAAAGGATGTGCTGTAAAAAAAAAAAACAACTAAAAAGACAAGTGCGCTTCTGTGGGCTCTGTCAGCACAACAAGAGGGTGATTTTTCCTACTGATTCTATATATCAAGCGCTCCCTCAGCAACACCTGGTCAAAGATCAGAGCAATATTTCACTTTGACTGTCTAACGTGCTTTTTATTTTTTATTGCACGAACACATCGGTTGGAACATCAGCCTCCAACACCAAGTTCTGGAACCACATCACCGATTGACACGTAAGGATTTGTGTCTGCACAATGAAATGTTACCTGTTTCTATTTTTTCTTGATAATCGTCTCTTAAAAAATAGAAATTTCGGACATATGCTAAAGTTGTTGGTCAACCAGCGTTGAAGGAACATTCATTTTCCTTATATCTGATACTGCGTGTGTTTGGTTTATTATAGGTTAAAATTCTCAGCTAGATTTTCAATAGACACGGCTTGCAGAAAGACTTAATGAACACTTGGTCGCTTGTCTGTTTTGGATGTTTGAATGTATTGATGGTTCATATCATAGACTTTACTACGTCATTACACCGGCCTCCTAAGATAAACAGCTGTCCCACAGTGGTGGTACACCAATGGAAAAACAAACCGTTTTACAGACACGCTATTGAAAAAAGAAAGCGCCCCTCATGGATTGTTTTGTAGAACAAGCGCTCAACAGTGGTGCTTGTCAACAAAACAAGCACCCCTCTTCTGTTGAGGTTATAGATGACAAGTGCCCCTCAGGCGTGGATGTCTAAAAAATCAAGCGCTCCTCAGCGGTGTGTGGTGGGGACTGTCTGTGTCTGTAATTGCTTTGAGCTGTCAACTCAGTGGTAAACTGAAAGGTCCCAATTAAGTCCCACAGACTGGCTGTGAGTGGGCGAGTTAGCATGAGTGTGTGTGTCTGTGTGTGTGAAAGAGAGAGAGAGGGGGGGGGGGGGGGGGGACATAGAAAAGCTTTCATTTTGCTCCCAGCAGACAGTAAGCAGATTTGTAGTGGTGTGTTGCCATCGTTCAGCTTGTGTGTATTTGTGTGCACGTGAAAGAACAGTGTGCATGAGAAGGAGAACAGTGTCAAATGTGTTAAACTAAAGAGAGCAAACAGCATCAGGACCCACACCAGCAGATTAGGATAAAATATGACATTTGTTTAGGGGCCAATCCGGTGCTGCTGCAGTGAGGACATAACCTGCAATATCAAACCCTGCAGCATTTTGGAACATGGGCTTCAAAGCCAGGGAAGAGGTGAGTGTTTTAATCTCAAGTTATTAAAATGACATAACTGAAAAAATGTTACTGATTTAATAGTAGCAAACCCTTTTCATTGCATGGAATGCTAGCTATGGATAACCTATGGATTGGGGCTCAGGAAGGCAGATCCTCCACCGGTGTTATGAGTGAATGTGGCCTTTGTCTTGTTTTATTTAGCAAAACCAATTTAGGTCAAACAACTTCCACTGACAACATCTTCAAAACTTCTAACAACAAATGGCTAAGCAGATAATGTTTCTCAATGAAAAATTTCCACAAGGTTGTAAAAGTCAGACGGCCAGCTGGTGCAGCTGGAAATCTCACCTTGTTACCAGAGGAGGATCTGCCTACCGGAGCCCGGCTTGTAGTGAAATTCCGACAGGTAGCCAGGGTAAGCGGCAAGGCGACCAGATATGACAGCAAAACGCGTCTTGTCACATGTCACATTGGAATGGCACACCTGGTCATCTGTGGATCTAAGGAAATGATTGATTTAGTCTCTAACTGAAGTATGACTGGTCACCCTACATCTGTTGGTTCCTTTCCTCCCAACAGACTTTTAAAAATATGCTCTAAAGGACAACCCTGTTGAACTGCTTCCTCTTGGCAATGATGTGCATAACGTGGGGGTTGACGAGACACCCACATATCTAGAGTTTGACAGACTGACCACCACTCAGTCTAGCAGAAACAGTCAGCTGGCATTCAGAGCTAACCATCCATGAGCGGCTGCTGTCAGAACCTCCATGTCTGCTGGAGTTTGCCTGAGCTTTGACAGTCAGAAGGACATCCGTGGCCCTTTGTAAAAGTTTCTGTGTGGTACCTGTGTTGTGGCAAAGCATTTTCTCCCATCAAGGGAGAAAATGCTTTGCAGCAGTGCATCTACTGCTGTCAAAAGCAGTTTCAGAAAAATGACATAATTTGTCTGAACAATGAGAATCAATGTTAGCATCATAAGACTTCTCAAACTTGAAATGTGCTTTTTTTTTTCTCAACTATTAGACTCATTTTGCAGATTTACTCTCTTTATTAATATTGACCGTCATCCCAACACTAGCAGGGATATGTCAGCTCCTTTTCAGAGTGTATATCTTGCTGATACAGGAAATGTGCCAAGAAAACCACATCCTAGTGCTGTTCCATCATCGCTCGAGATGCACAAATGCTGGATATAAATTACTGACACCAGAAGTTGTTTCCCTGACTCTTCGGTGAGAGATTTCACAGTTTCTCCTCATGGATGTGTTTGAATCGTACAAATAATCATTATTCCACATCAACATTTGTGGAAGCCAGAATTACTTATTTGTCATCTTCACTATGAGAGGAGCTCATAGATCAAACCCAAGCTGGGAAAATCGGGTTTCTTTGTCCCCGTTACTGATGCCAGGTTTTTCAAAGACAAAATATTTGATGTGTCAGATTGCTGCAGATATCCACAGTAGCCTTGTACATTCTTTTTTTCTCTCCTTCTAATTTCACTTTTAGTCTTAAACATTAACATATCTTAGTTTGAACAAGTTTGAAACAAAAAGGCGATATTAAAAGCAGCAGAATCCCTTCTACCAATTACTTGGCCTCACTGTTTGCTATTCAGATTGAAGTTTGTAACCCTCTAACCTGTTCCCCGACTGTCATGCATCATTAGATAGGCGGCAATAACTGGAAAGTTATTGTTATTTGGGAGCTTTTGGGGGACAGAAGTCATTCTGGTGGTGTTAATGGGGGTCAAACTTTGCTTAAAGAGATAAACTCACATAACAATGCATGCCAAAATGAGAAGGTAAACATCATCATTCACTCTTTCGCTTAAAAACCTGAGCAGTCGTTATCATGCATCAGAAAACAGACAAGCACAATCCACACAAACCCAGAGGTCAATCCTTGTTGAGTATTAAATTTCAAATTCACGATAGAGTGTTAAAGGTTAAACATTAATCCAATGTAGAAAACTTGACAGAGGTTGTCTGGTCCTTTCCTTGAAAACATGCGGTTTAAAGGACCAAACAAAGGTAGGAAAACCAGATATTGCAGTGTATTGGTTTATTGGTGAGCACTGCCTCCGTATAGCATGTAGCCGCAAGAGGGCACAAGCCAGTGTCTTATTGTGCCGGTCCCAAGCCCGGATAAATACAGAGGGTTGCGTCAGGAAGGGCATCCGGCGTAAAACTTTTGCCAAATCAAAGATGCGAATCAAACATATGACTTCCATACCGGATCGGTCGAGGCCCGGGTTAACAACGACCGCCATCGGCGCTGTTGACCTACAGGGCGCCGGTGGAAATTGGATTACTGTTGGTCGAAGAAGGAGAGGAGGAAAGTGCGTTCGCACGAAGAAACAGAAGAGGAGCGCCAAGAGTATAGGACTAAGAGTAGGGACGTTGAATGTTGGAACTATGACAGGAAAAGGTAGAGAGTTGGTCGACATGATGCAGAGGAGGAAGGTAGACATACTGTGTGTCCAGGAGACCAGGTGGAAAGGTAGCAAGGCTAGAAGTTTAGGAGCAGGGTTCAAGTTGTTCTATCATGGTGTAGATAGAAAGAGAAATGGAGTAGGAGTTATCTTGAAGGAGGAGTTTGTTAGGAATGTCCTGGAGGTAAAAAGAGTGTCGGATAGAGTGATGAGTCTGAAGCTAGAAATAGAAGGTGTGATGTTCAATGTTGTTAGTGGGTATGCCCCACAGGTAGGATGTGAGCTGGAGGAGAAGGAGAAATTCTGGTTGGACTTTGATGAAGTGATGCAGAGCATACCTAGAAGTGAGAGAGTTGTCATCGGTGCAGACTTCAATGGACATGTTGGTGCAGGTAACAGAGGTGATGAGGAGGTGATGGGCAGGTTTGGTATCCAGGAGAGGAACGCAGAAGGACAGATGGTAGTTGACTTTGCAAAAAGGATGGAAATGGCTGTAGTGAATACTTTCTTCCAGAAGAGGCAGGAACATAGGGTGACCTATAAGAGTGGTGGTAGGAGCACACAGGTAGACTACATCTTGTGTAGACGATGTAACCTGAAGGAGATCAGTGACTGCAAAGTAGTGGTAGGCGAGAGTGTAGCCAAACAGCATAGAATGGTGGTGTGTAGGATGACTCTGGTGGTGAGGAAGATGAAGAGGACAAAGACAGAGCAGAAGACGAAATGGTGGAAGCTAAAAAAGGAAGAGTGTTGCATGACCTTTAGGAAGGAGTTAAGACAGGCTCTGGGTGGTCAGGAGGTGCTTCCAGATGACTGGACAACTACAGCTAATGTGATCAGGGAGACAGGTAGGAGAGTATTTGGTGTGTCATCTGGAAGGAAAGTAGATAAGGAGACTTGGTGGTGGAATGAGGAGGTACAGGAGTGTATACAAAGAAAGAGGTTAGCTAAGAAGAAGTGGGACACTGAGAGGACTGAGGAGAGTAGACAGGAGTACAGGGAGATACAGCGTAAGGTGAAGGTAGAGGTAGCAAAGGCCAAACAAGAAGCTTATGATGACTTGTATGCTAGATTGGACAGTAAGGAGGGAGAGACTGATCTATACAGGCTGGCAAGACAGAGAGATAGAGATGGGAAGGACGTGCAGCAGATTAGGGTGATTAAGGATAGGGATGGAAGTCTATTGACAGGTGCCAGCAGTGTGATGGGAAGATGGAAAGAGTACTTTGAGGAGTTGATGAACGTGGAAAATGAGAGAGAACAAAGACTAGAAGAGGTGACTGTTGTGGACCAGGATGTAGCAAAGATTAGCCAGGATGAAGTGAGGAGAGCACTGAAGAGGATGAAGAGTGGAAAGGCAGTGGGTCCTGATGATATACCTGTAGAGGTTTGGAAGTGTCTAGGAGAGGTGGCAGTAGAGTTTCTGACTGGGTTGTTCAACAGGATCTTAGATAGTGAGAAGATGCCTGAGGAGTGGAGGAGAAGTGTGCTGGTGCCCATTTTTAAGAACAAGGGAGATGTGCAGAGTTGTGGCAACTACAGAGGAATAAAGCTGATGAGCCATACAATGAAGTTATGGGAAAGAGTAGTGGAAGCTAGACTAAGGGCAGAAGTGAGCATTTGTGAGCAGCAGTATGGTTTCATGCCAAAAAAGAGTACTACAGATGCAGTATTTGCTTTGAGGATGTTGATAGAGAAGTACAGAGAAGGCCAGAGGGAGCTGCATTGTGTTTTTGTAGATCTGGAGAAAGCTTATGACAGGGTGCCCAGAGAGGAACTGTGGTATTGTATGAGGAAGTCTGGAGTGGCAGAGAAGTATGTTAGAGCGGTGCAGGACATGTATGAGGACTGTAAGACAGTGGTGAGGTGTGCTGTAGGTGTGACAGAGGAGTTCAAGGTGGAGGTGGGACTGCATCAGGGATCAGCTCTGAGCCCCTTCTTGTTCGCTATGGTGATGGACAGGCTGACAGACGAGGTTAGACAGGAATCTCCATGGACTATGATGTTTGCAGATGACATTGTGATCTGCAGTGAGAGTAGGGAAGAGGTGGAGGAGAAGCTAGAGAGGTGGAGGTTTGTCCTGGAAAGGAGAGGGATGAAGGTTAGCCGCAGTAAGACAGAGTACATGTGTGTGAATGAGAGGGACCCAAGTGGAAGAGTGAGGTTACAGGGAGAAGAGATCAAGAAGGTGGAGGATTTTAAGTACTTGGGGTCAACAGTCCAGAGCAATGGAGAGTGGGGAAAAGAGGTGAAGAAGCGTGTCCAGGCAGGATGGAATGGGTGGAGAAAAGTGTCAGGTGTGATGTGTGATAGAAGAGTTTCAGCTAAAATGAAAGGAAAGGTGTACAAAACTGTGGTGAGACCAGCGATGTTGTTTGGTCTAGAGACAGTGTCACTGAGGAAAAGACAGGAGGCAGAGCTGGAGGTAGCAGAGATGAAGATGCTGAGGTTCTCTCTGGGAGTGACCAGGAAGGATAGGATCAGGAATGAGTACATCAGAGGGACAGCACATGTTCGAGGTTTTGGAGATAAAGTCAGAGAGGCCAGACTGAGATGGTTTGGACATGTCCAGAGGAGAGATAGTGAATATATTGGTAGAAGGATGCTGAGTTTTGAACTGCCAGGCAGGAGGCCTAGAGGAAGACCAAAGAGGAGGTTTATGGATGTAGTGAAAGAGGACATGAAGGTAGTTGGTGTGAGAGAAGAGGATGCAGAAGACAGGGTTAGATGGAGGCAGTTGATTCGCTGTGGCGACCCCTGAAGGGAAAAGCCAAAAGGAAAAGAAGACTGCCTCCGTATAGCAAAAAGGTTCTGGGTTCCATCTTCCCCCAAGTCCAAGAACATGTAATCTCGGTGAATTGGAGAGTGTAAATTGCCCATTGGTGTGAACGTAAGAGTGAATGGTTGTCTTCCTGTGCATTAGCCTTGGGATGAATCTGCAACGTGATGGTCGTTTCCTACCTCCCACTTCTGTCAACTGGGACATTTGTCTGTCTCCTAACACCTATAGATAATAGATGGATGGATGAATTAAACAACAAAACAAATACACAAAATCCGAAAAGAAATCAACAGGCACAGGCATTAACAACCAAAGGAAACTAAAGAAAGCGTCATCACTGCCTCTTCTGGAGAAAACAGTGTTTCTTTTTTCAGCCACATCTTTCCACAACCTTGTTTCAGCTCAGTAAATAAACTATCCATCATTGTTAGCCATCTGGCGTCTTAGCCTATCAAAAGCCCGAGAAAGCTGTTACCGGGTGGCATAAGATGTGGCGGCTCGCCGGATAGGGCCAATTGCCTCTGAAAGATTACTGCTTGAAACAAGGCTGTACATGTGTATTATGTTCGCTGAGCCCACATCGAGAGAATGGCTCAGAGAAAAACATTTCAAGCAGCCAAAATGAATTAAACCATCAACTATTGTATTCAAACTTGGATTGATATTCCATTTCCCTGGTGGTGAAAAGGAGATGTTTGGTTGGTAAGGGACTGATTCAACTGTGTGTGTGTGTGTGTGTGTGTGTGTGTGTGTGTGTGTGTGTGTGTGTGTGTGTGTGTGTGTGTGTATGTGTGTGTGTGTGTGTGTGTTTAATTCCCTAAGCCTAGGCTTGTTGGAAACAGAAAAGATTGAGAGTATATTTAGTTTTGTTTGTGAGTGAGAGTGATATACATCTTCATTGATGGTGTTGGGTATTGCTTTTCACATTATGATTAGAAAACAGCGTATAATGTCCATGGGGTGGTGCTTTGACTGACAAATGTACACATACCCCAAATGCATATAGACAGAAGAATGAACATAAAAATGAAAATATGCACATATAAGCACATACTGATGCTAAAGGAGATGCACTTTTTAGTGTTGTTCTAATTTAAATTCTGAGACCATCCTAATAGCATCAGTTTGTGTAATGTGTCTTTTTTTTCTAGCCACCATAATACTTTTAAGAGTCCACTTTGTATTCTGTATTCATTTTGGCTAGTGTGCAAATGTCCACCCCCACTGAAATCTAATCTTATTCTCTGTTTACATTTCTCTGTGTGAATCAGTTAAATTCCCTGAGCCACGTTTTTTTTTTTTTGAAGGCAAAACAGAATTGATAACTTTTCTCAGTCGTGGGGAGACACCAGGCTTCGGTGGTTCAGGCCCTCTGCGAGAAGTATGTGGTACAATACGGGAGATGTTTACTTTCAACTCATAATTTGTATCATCAAAAATGCCAACTGACTCCAAGGCATATTTTGTTTTATTCAATTGCATTTGAGTCAAACTCATGAAAACAAAAGGCAGAATGTAGCTGGTAGGCTATTTACCCACAGTATATACTGATGACTGTCCATATTAACTGGGAACCAAAGCACTCTGGTGCTGGTGGAATCATGAAGAATGGCAGCAGCAGCGTGAAGAAAGAAGAACATGGAATGAGTAGTCGGACATACACCTAATGCACAGTCAGGAGGGTGTAGATGTATTTTACCAGTGAAGCTGGGTAAATCAGACTTGAAATGGCAGACAGGCAAAAAAAAAAGGATGGGGTGTAAGGTGGTCATTGCCCTCACATATACGCCCGTGTGTCCTTTTGGGTGCTATGGTTGATAGAACATGACAAAGTGTGTTCCAGGGTGACGTTTCAGTGCGCAAAAAGTGAAAGTGTTCCCTCTTGGGTGGCCTTACATGGGACAAAATGTGATAAGATGCCCTCTGCAGTGACCTTCTGATGAACAAATTGTGATACAGTGCCCTGTAGGCTGCCGTACATTGGAAAAGGGCCTGGCCTTAATTCCTAGATGGTCCGATACAATGCCTGCATTATTGCTGATGCTGTACTAAACTATGTGTCCATCTCACACTCCCTTTTCAGATCACTTCCGAACACATTCCCAAGATAATTAAATTCCTTTACTTGTGGTTACAGACTCATCTCCGTCCCGGAGGTAGGATGCCGCAATTTTGCAGCTAATGACCTCTGACCTGGAAGGGCTGACTCTTTGGTTATACAGGGACTGCACGGTTCATAGCAAAGGGCTTGCCAACCCTACTATGATAGAGTCATTGCATGAGGCCGAACTAAATTCATTCTCAGGGTGCTTTATGTTTTGCAAACAGGCAACATGGCACCATTGGGTCCTAAGAAGGGAAGGCAGTCTGTGGTCACACAATGGCTTCACCATAGAGCCTAATTAGTCCCATAGTTTTCATTTAGGATGATTTACATCTTTGAATTCATAAACCATGAAAAACCAACTAATATTTATGCTCCAGAAATTGATCAGACTTCTGAACACAAGCCTCACTCTATTCATTACCTCCTTTGACTTTGTTCAACAAAATGGAGATTAAACAAAGCTCACCTTGTTTGAAGAAGCTTTGTGCATGGTTTGGCACCGTGCATCAAGACCAACTACAAGCTTGAAATTATATCTGTAACAGTTGCTCTCATTAACAAACAAATGGCTTTGTTTTCACCGCACACTTGCATATAGACAAATTAATTTTCTACGGTGCCTGATGCTGAGTGCTTGTAAAAATCATTTTCATCGACCCTGGGATATTGTGTGATTTACCAGATTGCAGGCAATTCAACAATCTAGATCTCGTCGATGATACTGTAGCTTCATGATGCTGGTAAATCTTCACTATGAGCTTTTATTTGTATCACATAGCTTTTTGTTTGGAGGTAATCAGACTGCAATCTGAAAACAGTACAGAGAAATAAAAAAAAGAAGAAAAATACTTATAAATATTGAACTGTACAAACAAAAACTTGGATGACAGCAGTTTTTGTGGCAGCATCTCTACTCCTATTTTCTCCAGAATATGCGAAAACACATAAGAAAAACATAAGAGCATTGATAAGGCTTTACCTACTGTTCCCTGTCTCTTTTTTTTTCTTCTCAAAACCATGTTCAAGGAGGACCAGCTCTATCTGAAAATGTTGCTGTTGCTCGGACGGAGGATTTTGTCCACAGGGATGTCATCACCTCAGAGGTCGCACGTAAAGTGCAGAAGAAGAAAGTAATAAATCGAGGGTTGACGAAGTGGTGCAGGGACAGTTGCCTAATGCCTGACCAAGGTTAAAGTTAAGTAACGGATCACCCTCTGATTTTGCTCTGCTTACATTCTGGAACTGACTAAAAAGCAGCATCAAACTAGAAGTGGCTTTTCTTTTTGTTCCAAGTTAGATGAAAAAGTTGGTTAGTTTTTTTCTGTTAAGTGTCCTACTGACTAAAACACATCAAGTGTGCAATCAAGCTTTATTGATAAAGAAAAAAAATGGAGTTGTGGACTGATTTACGACGATGGCAACAAACTCTAAAGAAGGTTCTGAATTTGCTCCATATTCTAATAAAGGTAATTTTGTAAGGCTAAATTTCCACCACATTATTTGCTTTCCTTCAAAGTCATGCTTTTTTTTTTTGGCCATCAATTCGGTAAAAAGGGAAAGTAAGAAAGGAAGCAAAAAACCCAAAGCTTTGATCACAAAAGGATGAAACAACAGCTGAAGTAGTAATCACAAAGCATAAATGAAAACAATATTTCATTCTCTGATCTCAGTCTCAGGCTCATTAATCCCTCATTAAGGAAGTTTGGTTGTGGTCCTTGTTTTTAGATCAACAGTGATCTGATCATGGAAACAATTTCTCTATTGATCAGGCTTGCTTACATCTTTGACTCCGTCACTTCTCTTCTACACATTTCTTCTTCTAACTCTCATTCTCTTGTCTTTCCAACCATGTAATAACAATAGTAAAAGCAGCATAGTCTTATTTTAATCCCCGTCCAGCTCTCCTGTCCCTCGTCACCTTAGAATTCATCGTATGGTCCTTTATTATCAATATACTGTAATTTCTCCCAGTTGGTCGGTTATGCTTCCACATCTTCATTAGATATTAATTGACTCACTTTATCTTTTGCCCCATTTGGTTTGCCAATCTTGATTTCACTTGGCCCGTTTAATTCATTCCTTTAGTGTGTTCTGGATCTGGGGAGAATTTAAAACACTCTCCACCTCCTCCTTCAATTCTTTCTTATAATCACCTCCTCCACTGCCTTCAGACATTACAGCAGTTGGCCCTGCCTCTTTTACTTTGTCACAGAAATAGCCTGTGAACACTCAGGACATGAGAAATAAAAGAAAAGAGTTAGGAGAGGTCTCATAAAAGACGACTTTTATAGTTTCCAAGTATGCCAGCTGACCAAAATCAACCTTTGAAGGAGTGCAGACTACTTCCTCAACACTCTTGTAAGGATTCATGTCAAAAATTTCCTTGGGCTGTATCTTTATCTTTAAATATCACACAACATATACACAATTTTATTAATCAATCAATCTTAAGAGAGGTTGTGTACAGTCAGTGTCAGGATTTTATATGCAAATGATGCGTTAATTTAAAAAATATTAAGTCATTAAAAAAGACCCTTCGACTGTAATACCGTTAAACCACTTTTAGTTAGGGTGCATACAATTTATATACTCAAAGTCTGATTTGAAGTAAAAGTAAATTTGAATTTGAAATTTGAAGTAAACGTACTAAGTTGTCAATAATGTCTAAGGAGTTTCATTCATTCAGTGTTGGAAAGTTAGGCTGAATTGACCTCCAAATTTTTGTGCACAGTTTACAAAATTTGATATTATTTATACAGAAACATGGTGCCCAAACATAAATTCAACTTGGCACTTACTGCTAATAGAATATAGCATTAGTTGTGATCAATAGTTTCTGTCTAACAATAATGACTGCATTATGTGAGTGAATACAATACTTTTTTGTGGGGACAATATTGTCGCCACACAACAAAAGCTTAAAAAACAAGTGGATACACACTTAGAGTTAATTTAGTGACTTCACATTGATCCCAGCATAATTTCACCTAACATGAACTGAACTGTAAAAACCTGTGTGGGTGTGCGATGAGAAAAGTGTTACAGCATAAATCATAATGTTCTGGTTTCCATCTAAATATGTAAGAAAATACAGCAGATTTTGGCAGAATTGGCAGCAAATGGACAAAAAGCAAATGCAGATTCAAACACACTCCCATCCACTGTTATATGAATGTTACAAGTACAGTGAGATCAATAGTGAGTAAAGCTATTTCAATAGTTTAAATAGTTTGAGTGCCACTCAAAGCCAAATGGTTGAAGACAACGTAAAAACAATTTTCCTTCAGTTCCTGGATTAAAACATGTGTATGGTGAAGCTAAAAACATGCTACTTGACATTCTGACTGTATACAGTGATGCCCTGATTCTCTGCAGCATGTTTTTATTTGACTATGTGTGTCAGAGAATGACTTTCAGTGTGCATGCTCCCTGGCTCTCGCACACATTCTCTGAAAGGCTAGGCAATAAAATAAAATTCCATTTTTGCATGTTGAGGTTATACAGGGGGTAGAATCTTTCTTTTTATGAAGCCGTATTTGTAGGCTACACATATTATGGGCACAGGCTGATCAAATGGGAATAAAATCTTTAGCCTTGACAGTGTAAAAGCCATCTAAACTCGCTGAGCCACACAGGGGAAATGACTCTTAAACCTTGGCGGCTTCAAAGTATTTTATGGAAAAAAAAGAAAAGGAGGTCAATCTTTTTAAAAGAAATGATGGCGTGAGAAAGATGGAAGTTTTTACTTGCCTTATTGGGTCCCTGCAGCTTCTTTTTATACTTAGTAATTGTCACTGTGGTAAATTGTTTTGTTTATGATGTATAGAATATGTCTCCTCAAAAGAATTGTACAGCTTTAATGAAGACTGTAGCCAAAATATATGAATTCCATGCCTTTTGACGTTCCATGTCTTTCAAAAATGTTTTTCTTATGGCTGCAGTGATGCTCCTACCAGCTGAAAACACATTCTGTATGTTTTAGGTGTCAGCAACAGTCACTCTCATCCATTCAACAGCATCAGGACTAAATGCAGAATGAACCCAGCTCCATGGCATTGCTGTGCAGATCTATAGTATATTCAGGAATTCCAACATATTCAGCAGCACCATCATCACTGATGATGATGGTCACTTGTCACTAAGATGAAATTCTTGCATTATGTTCATAGGATGTGCAGTCAGACAAGGAATCCATGTCACATCATCGTTAATTTATGCATTATGCATTAAAATAACCTGTATTGGGGAATCTACCAGAGTCATGTCTGACCTTGTAGTTGATGCAACCAGGTTTTACTCGCAGGAATTCAAAAAATTCCAACTGTTCTTGTGATGCTGTTGCTAATTTTCCACTCATTTCCCTTAGTTCATTAATTCATTCATCTTCTCAGCCGTTCTTTCCAGGTTACGGGGGTAGCTGGAACCTATCCCAGTTGACTTGTGAGAAGCGGGAAACAATGAGCATGAAGCCGGTGCACTGCAGTGTCACACGAAAGAGAATCACTCAAGCACACACTCACACCTATGGGCAATTTGGAATGGTCAATTCATCTGAAGTGCACATTTTTTTAGGAGGTGGGAGAAAGCTGGAGAACCCAGAGCGAACCCACGCAGACAGAGGAAGAACATACAAAGAGAAAAGACTCAAACCTTGAACCTTCTAGCTGTGAGGCAACAACGCTACTGTGCCACCACGCCACCAATTCCCCTTAGTTGTTCTGTCATGCTCACTTTTATGAGTTCAAATGTTCAAATGTCCAAATCACAACTTATATTCATGGTAATAAGAGGAGAACCTAGATGTAAAAGAAGTTTGTGCTGAATTGTCCCCAACACAATTTACATCAGTGCAGTGAAAAATGAAAATCAAAATAAGCCACAAACACATACAGAAAACTACAACTTAAGGATCTAAAATTCAATCATCTGAGGAAATGGGGCTTAACTACTTAATGTGGAGAACCAAAGGTGGTAATTATGGAGGGAAATTATATTCTATGCTTCTCTAAGAATCATATGAGGCATAAGAGAGCGGAAATTGAAAATGATTGAATTACCACAGTCATAATTCTTTCAATGACTCCAAAAGACACAGAAAACTCTCAAAAACTTGGCTTCACAAACTTGAAACTTTACTTTGATCAGTAAAAAAAGTAACTGTCTGTAGTTTTAGCAAATTCAAATTATTTACACATCTGATATACAGTGTTTGTGTGTGTGTTTGTGTGTGTGTGTGTGTGTGTGTGTGTATGTGATGGTGTGAATGGTTACTACTGTGAAAGAGCAGGTGGTCCCTGTCACCACCAATGTATGAGTGTTTGTGTGAAAGGGTGAATGCAAGCACGACACATTTAGTGTTATATAAAACTGTATATTTACATAATTTATTGGTGGAAATGAATGTTTAATTGTCCTGACAGTTTTTTTGGTGCTGGGATGTCTTTCATATGTGGATCAAGGGATTGGCTTGTATAAATGAACAGAAAATGTTCTGAAAGTGGATTTGAGAAGTATTTATTTTTTTCTAGCCTGATCCAGGAGACCTAAATTAAAATAATTGATTTTTTTTAATCACTTAAATTAATTTCCATTAAATGGCTGAAGAACCGACATGCTGACTGAGAGTAGTAGACAGTGAGAAGTAATGGAGATAAAAAAAGAAGGAAATCGGATGACAAACAAGACGAGGAAGCAGTTTTAGTAGACAGGGAACAGAGGAAAGGAATAAGAGAAAATAATTTCTGTCCGATCAGTGATATATAGCAGGAAAATGAAAAGAAGGTGACAATAAATGACAACATGGAAATGTTTAAATTCAAAAGAGAAAAGAGAGAATATGACATAAATCAAGACATAATACATTATTAAGAGGAGGTTCGTACACTTCACTTAATTTACACAAAATCAGCCAATCTGAAAATAGGACGTCATAATAAACCATGCCAACATGCTCTTGATTTTCAATGTATTTTAAAGCATGGGATTAATGTCGGTCCACCCTTTGCAGTAATAACAGCTTCAACTCTTCCACAAGGTTTAGGGGTGTTTATGGGAATTTGTGACCGTTCTTCCAGAAGGACATTTCTGAGGTCAAACACTGATGTTGGATGAGAAGACCTGGAACGCAGTCTCCATTTTAAGTCATCTCAAAGGTGTTCTATCTGATTGAGGTCAGGACTTTGTGCAGGCCAGTCAAGTACATCAAGATCTAACTCACACATCCATGTCTTTTTGGACCTTGCTTTATGCACTGGTGCACAGTCATGTTGGAGCAGGAAACTGTTCCCTCAAAGTTGGGACCATGAAATTGTCCATGCGACTTAACACCACTTGATTTTTCAGGTTATTAAACCTACAGAACTCCATCAACCAAGGATCAAATTATCCACGTGAATAAAGAAAAATAGCATCAAACACAAGTTAGACGTTAACTATGTTCAAAACATTTTTTGTCATTGTGGGAAATGTAGTTTTGCTCAAAGCACACTTTTGACATTTATTTTTAAACACTCTCCTTTTATGCTCTCACGGGCCACACAAAATGATGTGGCGGGTCACATTTGGCCCCTGGGCCTTGAGTTTGACACATGGGCTCTAGAGAGCCGACACTGTCAGCTGGCTCTGTGTCTTTGTTTGAGAGGGGATCTGAGTGTTGGAAATGTTTTTCTTTTCTTAGGATGTAACTGTGTTGAAGGTTTCCTTTTTCAGTTACCTTTACCAATCAATTTATTTTTCCCTTTCCACTGATGACAAACTGTTTTATTTTGGCTCATTTTAGTAGAGGCATGTGGGTAGTATTTGGGAGTTATATTTCCAATCTGTGACTGTCAACCTGAGGCAAACATTTTTGGTTTGACCCTTTTATGTAGTGATGTGCATTTCCTCTCCTAACCTGAGACCTCACTCATCTTTTAGGTTTTGTCTTTGGGTAAATGTACTGCAGTGTAAATTTAAAATGACATCTTTCTTAGTGGATAATTCTCAGCAGCAAGATTAATCAAAGTCTTTTTTTTGCTCTTTTTGGCAGTGGAAACACTACAGCAACTTACAGTTTGACTTATGTACACAAATCTGCAGCACATACTGTGAGTGGGTTTGTCTGGTTTTGGCAGACATAATCGCATCAGTCCTATTTGCCTTGGACACTTCAAGATACTCGCATTCATAGTCAGTGTCTCAAAGCAGAGGTTCCTGTTTTTCTCTGTATTTGGACACATTTTTTCTCTGTGTTCATTAAATAGAGTCAAACGTCAGAGAATAAGTGTGATTTTTCTTTTATGGTCTCAAACTGAAACATCTTCAGTTTACACAGTTCTGTCTTCACCTCAGCTGGCACACACAATCCTCTTTGGTATCGATTTGAATCACACGGCCAAATGTCATTTGCTTTTTTTTCTAAATGCACTTTTAGTTTTCCTCCCCACAGGCCATAATTCCTGCTGTGTAGATACAAATAGTGTTTAATGATATATATTTAGTGGCCAGTTTATTCGATGCACCAACCTAAAGCAGAGCAACTTTGCAGTGTATCCTACCTTCATGAATATTCAGTTGATTTAGAGCAGTGTTTCCCAACCAGTGTGCCATCAGACAAGATACTGACCGTGAGTAATTTGCATTGCAACTTGACGAGTTCTTGAACAATTAGTGGACATACTCAACTCTTGGCCAATGTGTGTGTTGTGGATGGAGACACCATTAGTCGAAACTTCCTGTTTTGCAAATTATTGCCAGAAAAACAACAACAACAAAAGCAACAGGAGAGGATTGTTTTTGGGTCACATCAGAATATCTTAACAAGGAAGACTTAGGTGGGAAAAACTACATGAGTGTCTAAGCTGATGGAGCTGCAGTCAGGTTGGGCCCTGCACAGATCAAATAAATGGATTCCATTGCACCTCAAGCAACAAGATGTTGGATGACCAACTTTGACATGTTCCCACTCACCAAGAAATGGCAAGATGTCAACACTGCTGCACTGTGTGAAAACTCTAGAGGTGAAAATGACGTTTTATTTTTGTTCAGCCTCCACTGAATGCTGTGACTGGGTTAGGGACCTATGTACGGTAGTTCAGCATCAGTTGTTGGATAGGACTTGACCTGGCAAGAGCAGGAGGAACTAAGTGAAGTTAAACAATACTGTGGTTCATAGCTAAACTTTGCTGATTTACAGTTTTTGGTTGACTGCTGCCAAGAAATTCCCTATTCTGACAAACAAAGCTATTTTAACATTGCTCCCATTTTCCATGTTGAACCTATGTGAGGTGAGCTTTTCAAGCCTGACTGCTACATTATAGATTCTAGCCCTAGGTTTCACACAGAGTATAAATAAATTGAGAGACTATATTGTTATGACCACATATAAACTATATTAGGCTACAACACGTCATTTTGTAACATTTATTGTCGATAATGTGCCGCATGAATTTTTTTTCAATAAAAAAAGTGTGTCGTGGCTAAAAATGTTGGGAAACACTGATTTAGAGGTTGTAGGTGCAGTTTGTGGTGTTGTTAACTTTTTATTGTCTTATAGTGACAGTTGTCTCTTATTATGTTGCCCATCCCATTTTCATCAATGAGAAACACGTATAATGTACTTTTCTTGATCGCGTTAGCATAAGATGGATGTACTGATAATCTAGATGCATTGTTTCCAACCTGCTTCATTATTAATATTCAACAACAAACAGCTTGACTGATTTCCAAATATTGTCAATTCCAAATGTCATGATTTAATTCAAAATAATGACAGAAACTTAAATAGACCCATTCAGCGTCTGTTGCTTTTGTACACCACAGATCAGATAACCACCGCTGTGGCATACCTGACTCGCTGTTTTGCCTGAATTCCCACAAACTCCATCAGCTGCTCGCCTCTGAACCTGCAAACAGACAGACGTGCCTCAATCCTATGGTAGAGAGGACACACACACACACACACGTACACACACACACACACACACACACACACGTACACACACACACACACACACACACACACACAATCCCTCCTCTATCTCTCTCATTCTCACTAATGTGCTCTTCCATCTCTCCTTCTCCCAACAGTACATCCATCAATAACTGAAAAAGACTCCAACCTATTACTCCTCTATCATTCTCTTCTTTCTACCAAGTTCACTTCCTATATTATTATTCTAGCACAGGTCCCAGTCCCTCTCGATCGCTTACCTTAATAACATTCTTTTTCTCTCATTTTATCTCCATCAATCCACACAAATCTAATTTCCCAGATTTTTTTTTATATTACTTTAAGGGCTTTTCCACATCCTTGTGTCTGTCTTTTCTTTGAACAGTGTTCAGAGAAAAGACAGACACGTGTTTTTCAAGCTGTGTTCCTTCCTCCAATTCTAGACCTTTTTGTCTTGTTTCTCTTCAATGACTTTTTCCATATTTGTCATACTTCTTTCCTTTTCTAATATTCCATTAGTGTTTCCTTTTCTATTCTCAATGTGCATGTCTATTGTGATTTAGATCAATTCAAAGCTTGACGTCAAGCTTTCAGCAGGATTGCATTAAATGGCGAGACAAAAAATAAAATTGACTAAATTTTGACTAACTGACAGCGCTGATATTTACTTGCTAAGGCAATTGCTAAATGTTGAATCATGATTAGAGTTGAGTTATACTGACTTGAAAGGTTTTTTTTTTTTCCCTCTGGTTGGAAAACTTCAAAACCTTTGATCTTTCATCCCCAAAGGAGGCTGAGAGAATGATGGATAGATGGATACAACCTACAACACTTTGTGTAGTGGCTGATGCTGGAAGAAAAGATGTGGCCGCTCTGATGAAGGCCTGAGTTCAAGAGGGCAGTTGTCTCCATTAGCTTGCACGAGGCAATCTCCTTTCTGGAAAAGATGGGACAAGGGATGAGGAGAAAGGCGGGAAACCATACCAGCTCTGAACAAGACGTTCTAAAGTCACTTCACGGAGCTCTAATAATTTGGCCATGACATCAGAGGGCGTCAAGCAGACGATGCAGAAGAGTGAAAGGAGGCAAAAATGGGGTCAGGTAGATCCCAGATAATCTGGACAGCCAGATCCATGTAACTGATTACATAATTTAAGACCTCATTTTGAAGGAGTGTTAAACCTATGTGTGTTTGTTGAATGAATGAATGCTTTTTTATTTTTATTTTCACAAATGCCTCTCATCTAGCTCACTGGTAAATTTAGGTCCAATCAGATCTCACTTATCCATCAATTGCCACCAATTTAACAACTACCTTACAGACAATAGCCAACAAACGCAATGCTTAAATAATTTATAACTTGATTATGTAGGAAATGTAGGTCGGTTTTCATTAATGCTTAAACACCAGTGACGTCAGCAAATGTTTTATTAGCATCTTCATAGATTTGAATTATTTAGCTTAGCGCTGTTTGCATAATAAATGTCTGTTGTGGTGGATTTAGCGTTGTCTCACCTGTGAACATAACACGCACAAAGTATATTTAATGAATGTAGTGTTGTTGTGAGATGTCATAATGTCTTCCCATCAACAACAACAACAACAATGCACACACACACACACACACACACACACACACACACACACACACACACACACACACACACACACACACACACACGTAAAATCATACGTGCAACAGTTCACAGAAGTCCTTTTAGACTCTTTAACATAAAGAAATTCTGATTCGCTTTACTGTTGGTCAACATGATGCAACAGAAAACTGATTCACGTCTTCCTCTCTCTCCCTTTTCTTCTCACTGTCACACTTTAATTCAATTGTGCCACCCTCCTTCAAGCATCCTCGTTGATAAAACATAGCAAGCTGGGTGGGTAAGGATGAAATCAAAAAATCAGAACGTGCCTTTCGTTGAAATTCACTTCAAATCTCCTAAATGCTTCTCTTTAGTTATACTTTCATTTGCATCTTTAAAATGTACAGCACAACATTAATACTGTGTCTTAGGATATATTATCATATATGCCGAACCATTTACATACGTTCTGAAGACCACTGGGTCTTTTAAATAGCACAGTCGACGTGCAGCAGCTACTAATGGTCACTTTCTTCAGCATCTCTGGCAGCCTCTTATTATTCCAGTTGATGAACACACGGCAGGGGGTCTGTAAGTTTTAACGTCCTGGATCAATCATCCACACAATGTCTGCGAAGCCCTCTGACATAATGGCGACGCCCAGCAGGGAGGTCAGGCAGCCCATACAGTTGGATGTCCTTCGCCTATAGATGAACCAACTTGCAAAGCAATTACCTTCCTGTTGACTCTGATGCCTCTGACTGACATGCAGGTAATATTTCTTTCAATTCTTCAGTGGGACAGGAGTGATTTGACAGTTTCTGATGTTCCTTTGATGGGACTATTTCAGCGAACTATAATGACTCCAGACTGCAGAAGTGCAATTTTAAATATTTTTGGGCAGAACTGAATGGAATTTTTTAGCTGTGAGGCTAAATTGAAATGAATTTGAGCTGCTTTTACGAGGAGAAGTACATGGCTCTCAAATACTAGCTTGATGTGTGGTATTTGTGGTCTTGAGTGTGAAGATCAATCCTTCCTGTGAGAGTTGAATATTCAGAATCACACATTCAATCTTCCTTTGCTTTGTAACGGTTATTTACATTGTTGATCACAAGAGACTTGTGCCTCATTCTATTTATCAAACTGCTGCAGCCTCGAAACAACACCCTCTTGGTTTGTTCATCCCATTCTTTCATGCTGTGAATCTTGCTGAATGTTTCCCATTGCAGTGATTGAATTTCTGCCAAAAGAAATAAAACAGAAATTGATGTTGACGAGTCGCATGATGAAATATGCATCATGTGTCTCAAGCAGTCCTGATATCATTCCCCTGGACTTATTGGAAAGGGATGAAGGAGACAAAAATAGTGTGATATCTTAGCTTTTCACGTGTTGATTGGACTCAACACATAAAGCTGGCAGATTGGGGTCCATGTCTGCGAGTGTGTGTTACTATGAGTGTGTCCTCCACACAGTTGTGAGTCCGAGATAGGTCCGATGGATGTACAGAGAACGAGACGGATTGACAGTCCTGACAACACATCAGCTCCTGAACGCTGCTGAGTGAATACACAAGCAGCGCTGCTAGCACAGACCTGCTGTCAGGAACAGATTGAACATCTGAAACCATGTTTTATCTGATTTTTTTAAGTGAAACATTTTCATGATTGGTTGATGTTTTGAACTCATTGATCCATGTGTAATTCTGCCTTGTGTTATTCTGCTTTTATAAAAGTCTAATATGATTCTGCTGAACCAACTAACAATATCTAACCACAGATTTACTTCACTAGAGAACTAATCACATTTTAAATCACATTTTATTATATTTCTTCATGTATTCATTGGTCTGCAGTAATGTTACCATTGGAAATAACATACCAGACTAAGCCTCAGACTAACTTTCATCTCTACTATTTTAGGGTTTCTTCATACAAAGAATCAAGTATAAAATAAATGCACATCAGACTAAAAGCTCTCCCTGGCCATTGAAACACAAGTACAGCCTTAATAAACACCAGTTAAAATCAAATAAAAGAAATCACAAGGAATGATGGAACATTTTGAGCTTTCAGATATATCAGGGAGACATAAAATAATCTGTATATACATAAACACGTTATCAAATAATGTCTAGCCTGTATAATTAAGCTCTTAAACCGTTGTTAAAAAAGGAACAGTGGAGGTGAGTCAAGGATACAAGCAGTCAATGTCAAGAGTAGTAATAGAGAAACTTTTAAAAGAAAGTTTCGGATTAATTAACGCTGTTTTGGGCTCAACTAAGCAGGGCTAATGGAAACTATTCCCTCCTTGTTTCTCTCCTCTGTTTCTTCTCCACTTCTGTCTACAGCCTCTTGCCTCCATTCTCCATACTTTCCTCTCCCTTTCCCTTACATGTTCCCTTTCATTCATTCACATCTCTGTTTCCTTAGTATTTCTAACACTAGTTTTTCTTGCTTTGCTCTGTCCTTCCCTTTCTCTCCCTCTCTCGTCATCGTATCGTCCTTTTCCACCATTAGAAACATATTGGAGAGACTTGGACCATGAAATTAAAATATTAGTGAGTGACATCACTGAATATTTCCAATTCTCTGGAAAGAAAGAAAGATTAAAAAAATCTGTAATGCTGTTCCTGGAAAAGGTCAGGTGGAGGGCAGATTAACATCAAAAAACTGTCTGCAATTAATTCTACAATTAAAGTACAGCATGCTCTTAAATATTCAGTATAGGGTTTTTAAAAAACTTTAAGTAAACCTGATCAATTGAGTTCTCAGTTTGCTTATTTCCTCTAAGAACTGTATTGCAGCCTTCTAATCTCTGAGCAAATGCCTAGACTTTTTTAAACGTGGCACAGGTCATTGTATACTTTACTTCAGGACTCGGATCACACATCAATGCTGTGAAACTATCACAAACAACAACATAGAGAAAACTTTTCTTCTAAGACTCAAGACTTTTTTAAAAATTTGATTTCCAGTTATAGTAAGTCATCATTGTGTCTGATTATTTCAGCTCCTTCACATCAACCACAAACAAGCTCTAAAGGTCAAAGAGTGCAAAATGGATGAAATGAGGAAGACATGAAAACCAGTGAGATGGTGTTATGCCTTCAGTCCAGAGTGTCTCTTCACCAGACTCCCTCTGGAAAAATATTTGGTCAACCACAACAACAAAGGAAATAATTGCGTGTTTTTCTCCATCTCATGTCTGCGGTCAGTGACAAATATCGTTTCTGTCTTTATATCTATCTGTTTCTTCTTTTTTTTCTGTCAACTTGAATCCATCACAGACTGATTTCATTCCATGACTTTCCGTCTGTCCGTCTGTCAGTGAACCAGTAAAGTGCCTTTGTGTGCTTTTGTACTTCTGATTCAGTCGTCTCCTCCAGTCGCCCCTCTTATGGTGGGGGTGACTGACCCTGACTTCTTCCACTTGTTCATCAGAGCTGGAATACAAAGTCTAGAAGTGGAGAGTCCAGACTCTCATGGCAGCTTTTAGTTTTGTTTTTATTACAGTATTCGTCTATTTGTCTTTGAACATGCGTGAATTTCAAGCATGTTCAGTGTAGACCACAGAAATGTGTGTGTGTGAGTATATATACATTTATTAGGGTTGCATTTACTACAGTTGTTTGTTTTAACCTGCTTGCTCTTAGTTTAACACTTTCTCACTTCAGTGCAAATTAATAATTTATAAATGTATTTATATTTCAACTGTAACATAGCGCGTGCACATACACATGCTCTCTCTTTCTCTCTGTCGCTCCCTCTCACACACACACACACATGCACAAACAGACACACACACACACAAACACATGCACACACATCTTGATCATCATTGTTTAACTTTGTCTGAAAAAAAATGGCAAGAACATTAGGTGGTAGAAATAAAGAAATAGTTGAAATAAAAACAGTTAAATAATATATGTGTGTGTGTGTGTGTGTGTGTGTGTGTGTGTGTGTGTGTGTGTGTGTGTGTGTGTGTGTGTGTGTGTGTGTGTGTGTGTGTGAATGTGTTTGACAAAAACAGAAGAGAACAAGCACAAAAAGAGAAGGAATAAGTACTGCAGTGTGTGGTCAATAGAAACTTTTGTTCTCAACAAGCAATCTGGTTCTTATCATAGAATTATTGAATGACCAAAAAAATGTTCTTTCGGTTAGTCAGGAAAATGTTACAGGCCTCTGCTTTGCTCTTTATGTGACAGAAACAAGCCACAAGAGACAAGAACTCAGTGGAGGTGAGAGTGAAAATTGGCTCCATACTGTGTTCACGAGCTGAAAGTAATTCATATGTAGGCTGCAGTGATTAGACATCTTAATTCAGGGTACTCTTTAACAGCGGCAGACTAACCTTACCATCTCCTCTGTCCGTACTATCTATACCAAGGCATTAAAAAGAAAAAAAAAAAAAAGTCCTTTGGTATATGACAAATTTAAGACATTTATCCACACCACATAGCTGTTGTTTTTTTTATGTTCTGAACCTTGAAAGGCTATAGGTGAAAAGTGGAAGACAAAAGCAAGTCTTTCTCCATCAGCAACGATGTGAGCTTTTGTGAGCTGGTTTGAACTTCCAAAAAATGCTAAAAGTGACAAAACAAGTCACCCTAATTAGCTACTTTCAATGCTTTCATCTCTTATCTCTCCACTTTTGCTGTCTTAGATGATAACCCTCCCCTTCGCGCTCATCTGTCTCTGTAAGCCTCATTTTCTGCCCTTTTTAACCCAGATGAATGCAGTATGTCATCACATCTATATATGGGCAACACTATCTGGCTGCCATCCATGTAGCCAATTAGAAAAGCCAGATGAGTCAGTCTGTCCTTTAGAGACTGAGGTCAACCCAGCACCGTGGCAGACCTCATCGGGATTCGCGCCCAGCCAATCATCATCTCTCACTTTCATTAGGGATTTGGTTAATGTCAGACCGGCATCTGATTGCTCCCTAATTCACCCTGTCACACTCTTTTTAAGCAGTCATACATAACATCTCTCAGTCTGAGAGTTCTATCCTTGACGCCCTCTTAAAATTCACAAGCCCCTTTCCTCCATAAAGTTATTCCCTTTGTCCCAACTAATGAATGAGCTCAATTAATGCAACACAGACTCACATCTCCCTCCTTGTCTTGCTTTTTCTTACCCTCTCTCATTTCCTAGTCTGTATGGACCCAAACAGAAACTACCCACTCAAAAATACAGTATAGGACAATCGAAATTTTTTTCTCAAACTAAACAATAAATCTTTTTAAAGCTCTACAACAATCCAATTTTTAGTTTCCAGTTTGCATCAACAAATTAAATTGAATAAAAGGATAGCATTTTAATATCCACCTTGATATTTGCAAGGCAAACCATAGAATTTCACCCTTTCTTTGAAAATCACCAGAACAATTTTCAGAACTTTTTTTTTTCTTTTGCGGGATGTTTGGCCCTCATATTCTTTACATTGAGATCTCCTCATCAAGCACCGTACAGCCATGGATGTGCTCTGGATCAATGTCAGCTTTGAGTGTCCTTAGACACGGAGGGAAAGTTATTTAGAAATGATGTGTGACGGTCCGTCTCTCTCCTCAGATGCATTTGTACACATTCACCAAACGGGTTTCAGAGGCAGATGCACTTTAATAGATCCTTCAGGATTTATGACTTTCAGGTGAGTATTATGGTATTCACTATACAACCTAACCATTAGCACAATGCTGATGACATAATGATGATTTGCAGACATTACAGACTGGGACAACTGTACTATAAATGTGTAATTTTATTGATTTTTTTTTGTCTTGTAATGACGGAGGTGATGGTGCTATCTAATTCCAGTTCCTCCTTCATGCTGTTTCATTGTTTTTGTCACCAATGTCACAGTTTCCAGTGTATTACTGCCTTAAAAGCCTTTTTATGAGCCAACTTTTAAATGACCTTTTTAATGCTTTTGGCAATCCCAAATACATCCTCTAACAACTTGAAATAACCCCCCACCACCAGAGAGCCTCAGTGTTTGACACTCAGTTCTATGCACTTCTTGTCCTCAGATATCCCTGTCTTTTCACATTCTGTCTATCCCCTCTTCATTTTCTCATTTGCAACCCTGGCTCTGACTCCACTCCTCTTCTAAGCTCACAGCATTCCCACAGAGTATCACCAGTCATTAAGGAAGCTAATTTCCACGCCTTATATTCTCAAATGTTCTCACAAATGAGACCCAGAGAACATGACAATCTAATGGCAACCTGTTGTTTAAGAGTAAACATCTCAAACCACTGAGAAAATAATTGGTGGATATTCCGACTGGCATCCATTCCTTGTTATTCACAGTGCGTTGTTAATGACTGTTTCAGTCCCAGGGTCCCAGTGTTGGTGGGAACGTTAGCAGCAAAAAGGCAATATTCTAAAAACATCACACACTTAGCCTTGAAACTGAACACCCTGCTTTGCAAGGACTTCTGTTCACTAATCAAGTATTTGTGGGCACTGTGAAATAACACAATGACTATATTTTGACAGCCAATACTTTATTTTGTGCTATGAGAAAACTCTGAAATAAGTCAGTGAAAACATGCACTCTAATACAGATATGACCAAATAGATCAGGCCTATTGAAAGCCTTCCAGCCATGCCAATGACCCAGAAACATCTCAAAAGAACAGATAAGGTAAGATTGTATGTTTCAAAACCCAGAACTGAAAAAAAAAAGCAACCACTTAAAGATGGTGGACAATGAGACAGCTTTGTATATCTCTGCAATCATGTGACCATTATAAAGCTTCAAAATGTGAATAAATAATAACAACTGATTTAATAAATATGATTACAGCTCATTCGGTGGAAACAGAAAAGATACTGCTGGATGGTCAGAAAGCAACATGGCTTTATATGAAAAAGTAAATTCATGTTATAAAATTATGTGAACTGGAGAAAGACCAGATATTTATCACTGGGCACTGTGTGTGTGTGTGTGTGTGTGTGTGTGTGTGTGTGTGTGTGTGTGTGTGTGTGTGTGTGTGTGTATCAAACCTTTAAAGTTTGAATGCATAAAAGGGGTGAGGTTGAGGTGTTGATCAGCTGTTAGGAACACACACACACACACACACACACCACACAAAAGAAGAAAAATAATACCACGTTTAGAAGAAGAGACACAGTATTTAGTGGGTTAGTGGGGACATTGTCAGATGACATTTGTGCCAATGTGGAGGTCAAGAATCTGCAGTAACAGGATAGGGTAGTTGCTGCTTTCACACCATCAGTAAAAACAAAAGCTGCAAGTCATTCAAAATGCTGCATTATAACAAATACACTATAATAAATCACTCATGGCCGGTCGACATTTGAAACAGACTCCTACTCCCCTCACTGGTTTCTTTAGAAACTGAGTTAACCAGGCTTGAAAAACTGCTTACAGTCTTTGCCTCCTGGGCTTGCAGTATTTTTTGCATAAAGAGGAGAATCATTTATTCAAAATTGTTTGGAGTATAGTGTTTGAAGTGCCTGCTGCTGGTAGTAATGCTATAATAACCCTATAGTGACATCAGTATGAAAGTGATCATTTGTTTTTATCCAGTTAAAGGGAGAAAGCTATAACAAGAATTGAAAATACATTGACTTTAGATGGATGCTGGTCTGTGAACAAATCAGTCATTAACTTCAAAGACATGTAGATGATGATACTAATCAGGATGTTGTGGCTGCTTTAAATTAAAAGCTTATAATAGGAATAATTTACGTGAAACATAAACTATAAAGCAGCTATATGATTGTGTTGTAGTTAAATATGCAGCTGGCTTCTGATTTGGGTGATAATTCTCTGTAGGCCCATCGCTGCAAGTGACAATTTCATTTTCACATTATTTTTACATTGTAATGTCATGCCTTAGTGAACACAAGGCTGTAAAATGAACACCATTTCTAGAATGTGCCTCCTGCTTGCTTGCAGGAGGCACACGTCAGCCAGGTGTCGCCCCTCACCTAAATGTAAATTATTTTCACATTTCCAGTGTGAGGGATATGCGAAAACAGCTTCTGACTATACACACCGCTCTGTGATCTTGCTCAAAGTCCTGTTCCGCAGTGCTGTCTGACTGGTTATATGCCAAGAGTAATAGTAATTGCAAGCTGAAGACGTGTGTGTGTGTGTATGTGTGTGTGTGTGTGTGTGTGACTGGCAAACAGAGAGCTTACTGGAGACTGGAGCCCCTCATTTAAGAATTGCTTTTTTCTAGTGATTGTCCTGCGATAAGAATTGAGTTAAATAAAAACAATACAGCAAATAAACTTAATGACCTCAAGTCAGCCCTTACAAGTCAGTCCATTACCTATTTTAGCAAAAGCTTAACTGCATATTCGGCTGAGAGAAAGGACTAAAACACAGCTAGTTGTGATTAAGAGCGCTAGTTGACATTTTAGGAGAAACATGGAGGAAAATAAAGAAGAAAAGAGATAGTAGGAGAATAGAAACATCAAAAAATAAAAGCAAGCACGAGGCAGAATAGAGGTATGGAGGAGAGTGTTAGTCTTATTTCTGATTGTGGAGTAAATCAGCTGCTCAGTGAGGGTGGAAGGCTTCCTCCACAGGAACCTATTACTGATGGAGTTGTCCGACAGGATGGAGAGAATATGAAGAGATGAACAGAGAGATGGAGACGGAGACGGACAAAAAGAGGCACTGAGGAGTAATAAACCAGTTGAAGATGGAAGAAGAACAACCTGTAGGTCGATTTCTGCTGACGTCTCTTCTCAGCAGTCAATTTGAGCTGTCAGGGTTAAGAAAGAAGAAACCACTCAGAATCTACCCCACAAGGCAAAAGAAAAAAACAACAACAACCAGACATCCATACATTTAGTGGGACAGACTGAAACATCTTTAAACTGAAAAACCTGTCTTGTGATTGGACAGCCAGTGGCTTCAATCTGTTTCTCCAGTAAACATACAGCAATTAACATCTTGCAGCGTCACCTCTCATCTTTATTGATCCTGTTAGAAACCAGCACAAGTTGAACATGTACCAAACAATATCTGACTTCACATAATGAAATGCTTTCTAAATCAAAATCAATATTACTACTCCAGTCCTGAAGCATTAATATGGGATTAAGGCTACTGAAGCAAGCGCTAAGAATGCCCTCAATCTCTGAGGCCATTGACAGACTTTTATTCTAAATCATATTTCCACAGCTTCTTATTGTTCCTCCAGGTAACACGCTTGTAATTCAATTACTGAACCGAATCACCTGAAAATGGGTCTATTTATTCCTTTTCTGCAGAAATCCTTATGCTCTCATTTCAGATCACCTTGTCTTACATTTCTTTCAAGTGAACCTTTTAAGAATTCGACCCTTCAACAACTCCAAAACAGCCGGATGCAGATGCCTCCATAATTGTGGAGGTGGTACTTTAAGTAATAAAGGATTACCTTTATATTTCATTTAATGCGACAGAAGTTGTCCTAAACTAGTTTGTTTTCTCATCTCAGCAGCCAGAACAATGTTTTATTTTTTTAAACAAAGGTCAGTAGAATGAGATCAAATTTGCGGTGATACTTCTCCTCTAAAGTTTGTCCAAAGTAATGCATGATGTAATGAATAATACATCTAAAAGCTCCATCTGCTCACTGGTGTTAGGTAGGAACATATGTAACGCAATGACAAAGGCAAGATTTGCCTTTTTGGAAGGATTCTTTGTACATTTGGTTGAACAGAATTTCAGCTAAAATGAAACTCATTATGAATTCATCTTTGTGTCCTCTGTAGACAAAGAGGTGTGTGCATGAGCATTTTTGTGTATGCATGAAAACTAATTCTGCACGGTGCAAACAACATTAATCGACAAAGGCTTGTGTGTCTGCACGATCCTGCTCTGTGCATGTCCAGATTATGTCTTTGTGTGTATATATATATATAAATATATATATATATATATATGCATGTTTGTATGTGTGTGTACATACAGTGTGTTGCATACTGCGTATTGTTTTGTACTGTGTGAAATTGTGTACAATGGAGATGCCATTAGCCAGGAAACGGCTCCCATAGGACCATTTTTAATCAACTGGCCCAATCATTGTTGTGGAAATAATTATAAAGGAGTGAAAAAATGCAAGCATGTGTGTGTGTGTGTGTATGTGTGTGTTTGCAAAAGAGTTATGGAAATAGAGAGGAGAAAAACAATAGGCAACAAAACAAAGATGAGAGATGGAATTAGGAAGAAATCGGCAGATAATTATTCAGCTGTTCTCAACAGACACTGCCCATCGAGCCAATATGATGTGTGACTGGAAACAACACTGCCCAAACACACACACACACACACACACACACACACACACACAGACACACACACACACACACACACACACACACACACAAAATTAAAGTGTGCTCAAATATGGCTTTTTCTTTGCATGGCAGAGTAGTATTACAAGAAGAGCTTGAGCTTATACACACAACGACAATATGCATCCATGTGTCTTTTGTTTGCACTTTAGTGTGTGTGTGTGTGTGTGTGTGGATGTGTGTGTGGATGTGTGAGTCACTCTGGGAGCTGCTGCAATTTGCTTCAGCAAGACAAAGCATTTTCCTGAGGAATGACGTCAACATTTAACTCAAAAGTGGGCCACAGCACAGTTGTGCTTGTGTCTGTGTGTGTAACATGTGCATGTTTGTGTGTGTTCTATGTACAACATGAGCATGTTTATGTGCATATGTAGAAAGTGCGTGTATATGTGTGCTGGATCATGAAGATTACATAGAACATCTATTACTGTTGACTAAAGGGACATCAACTTTGTGTCAGGGTCAACTCAAGTTGATGGAAACACATTTTTTCATCGTTGAAACATGTGTCTGAGTTTCTGTGAGCATGTAGGACATGCATTTAACCTTAACAGAGTTTAACTAAGTCATTGAACTCTTCACACAAGTTGAAACTTTTTCAACCCATATACTATATACACAAGGTATTTGAAATATTGGATGCTGTGTGAGCTTTTACGTGCATCTGGATTCATGTTTGTGTGCTTCAGCTATAAAGATATCAACCTACTACTGTAGCAGCAAACAGACTTTTCGTCAGGAAAGTGATACCCTAAGGCTAAATCTGTCACAGTCACCTTCAGCCATGCAAACTGGCATTTTCCCCCCGCTGTAGCCACGCACTCCCTACACAAACACTCCTCCCTTTCTGTGCACTGCTGTGACCGATGACCACTCCTGAATGTTAACGTTCTCTTCAGCAGCCAAACAGTTGTTTCATTTCATGATTTATTGGGGCGGGTATCGCTCCAGGTTCTCCTGTCCTTCATGTGTCTTCAGGCAGAGTCTATTTTCTGGTCAGAGTTAGGCACAGGGTGGCGCTCTACATTCCACTGAAGACGTGGAATGGAATCAGGATATGATATCAAGGATGGCAAATCATTGTTGTCAAATTGACACTGTTGCTATACCCGTCGCCAGGTCAGATGTGGAGACACAGTGTCCCACATTTTATTTTTGTGAAACAGCCCATACAATGACATCTGGTTTGGATTTGTTTTAACGTACAAAGAATAAAATTGTTTCACCTGTTTCATCTCGGAAATAAATTTACCGCTTTTTGATCGCAGGCCAATTGGCGCTTTTTCAATAGATATTATCACTGCCTTTAAATTTATTATCTGTCATGAAAACTCAATACCAGCAGCCTGAGAGTTAAAATCAGTCTTTTTACTTTCTGGTGTTTTTCCTATTGATAAACCCTTTTGTTATATATCTGTCATCCTCACAGTAGGAGGAGCCGTCTTCAAAAGTCCCCCTCCCCGTCTTTGTGTCACATCTCTCAAAGGGATGCATTGCGGCGTAAATACAGATATTTATTCAGCTACTGTTTCTAAAATGGCCCACTGGTCCTTCCAAAAGTGTGTAAATCCCACATTACACACTTTCTTTCACATATTTTAATTCAATAATTTATTGGGGCTTTTTTCGGCATTCAATCTCAATAAATCAAAAGTTTGACAAGAAGGAGCTTCATAATTTCTAAAGATCCTCTGTAAATACGTATTACAGCACAAAAGACCTGATGACATTAAAATCTTGAAAATAGATCATATTTCTTCACCAAACAGTCCAAGAAGTCATTTACTTATTTTATTATATATTTTGTCTCCAACTTTTTTTACTCTTTACTTTTGACTGAAAGGGGACTTTACTTTCCTCTTTTCTCGACTTCGTTATTCATAGTTTAGTTTTCTTTTTTTTATTGCATTCACTTTGAAGCCTGTAATACAGGGATAAGACTTTAACCCATGACTTTTAAAGAACACACAAACCAGGGGAAGGGGAACAGGGCAGGTTTTTGCTCAGCGACCCCAAAGTAAATCATCATTTTTAGTCCCTTGTTATATTGTTCACACCCAGTGTTCCCCACATCATTTTTTTCTTAAACATGTAAAGTTTTTTTTTTTTCCCATCTGTGCTGCCACACATCATTTTTTCCGTCTTTTTAGAGCAGCGGAACACAGGGAGGAGAGGAGAAGACAGATAATGGAAATCTAAAAACTCACAAGGCGGACATATAAAATAATCATTCACCAAAAAACCAGCCAGTTGTGAAGAAGCCACAGTACATCACCAACACCTCCGTTCACTCCGCCATTAAAGCAAACCTGGAACAAACTGAGAATGTTCCCTCGTCCCTGGTGTTGTCTTTTTCCTCACATACGTGACCTTATTCTCTCACACCCTGAGGTAGTCCATGTGATACTGATGCGTTTGAGGTGAACTGAGCTCTGCACCGGTACAAACAAGCCACAGTCTCCATTTTCTCCCTTTTATGTTCTCTCTCTCTTGCCGTACCTTTCATTGTCTCCCTCCTTTTTAGTCAGTAAATCCTGAATATGCAGGAAAACATTCTTTGTGATAACCCGGAGGCCCATTTTTTATGTAAGGAATATTCCCATATAGCATATTATCAGGCCTACAAAAAGCTACGTGTCCAGTTGTTTTGAGGGATTTTGGAAGAAGTTGGTAAAGTTGAACAAGAAGTTTACTATGAGGTAATGTGTATCCCTGAATCCCAGTTTCATCCAGCTTAAAAAAACAACACTTTAGTTATACGCAGGGAGTACCACTGCCCAGTAAATAAAAGTTTATCAAAATCATAAATCATTTCATCCAGATGAAAGTCATTTTACAAAAAGGACATTATCCAAATTAAATGGAAAGCTTTTGATCGGTGAGAGAAGTGAAAAACAATTCTAAGAAAGTAATGGCATTACAAAGCTTTATATTTCTTTTGTTGTTTTGAGAGTGACGCTAATATTCAAGCCAGAACCCACCAGTCTTTTCTGTGATATTCTGTTGGACATGGTTAGTTCATATTTGTCTCAATTTTATTTTTAAATGTCCTGAACACTTCCTAGATGCTGTTTCAATATGCATCCTGTTCTTATTGCAGTTATATAAAGTTATAGTTCACTACAGGCTGGTATTTTATCTCAGGCATGCGATAATGTCATCTCTGCTAAAGGACAACAACACAGATCCATCAATAATACAAAAACACAGATGAATTTCTAACTTTCACTTATAAACCCCTGTGTTGTATCCGAATCAAATGTGACAAAAGAATTTTACTATATATTTTTACAATTTGAAATTTGATGATTTGTTTCCTGGAGTGGCCTCTTGTAATAATTAAAAAAAACAAACATATTTCCCTGAATGCTGTACACCACCAAGTTTCTCTTTGTCTTTATGTTATTTCTGACCCACAGTTAAAATCAGTAACACACTTAAGCCGTCATTTAATGGTCAAGCACATTGAGTTTGCATCGTTTTGCTCACTTAATTTGAGAAATAAATGCTGGATTTTCTGCACGGCTCTGATAAATTATAAGTCAATTAAAAACCCCTTAATAACAGCAGCTTACTCATAGTTGCTGAAAGCGGGACAGTCGAGTGGTGACTACATTGGCTTCGCAAACTAAAGGTCACCAGCTTGTGTGCATCAACAGTCGCGTATACTGCCTCTGATTAAAACAGCAAAACATGCCTGCAAGGAGCAACGTCAGCCAGATTTTCACCATATTGAACAGTGTGAAATAAGATGACCTGTCATAATGGGAGCACTGGGAGGAAATATTTACTCTATTTAGGCTTGTCTTATGGGGGCAAAATGAAAAATGTATGTCACTGAAACCAAAAGCAGCATTAACATATAACCACTAATGTCAGACCATTATGCAAACTTTATGCTTAGTTGACATGTGGGGAGAAAACACGAGTGTGCGCGCACACACACACACACACACACACACACACACACACACACACACACACACGCTTCAATGCACACAGACAAAGCACAAAGTAGTTTGAATAAAAATCAATCATGTTGATAAGGCTTCTGTCTGTACGGGTGATGGATACCAGTTCAAGAAAGATGTAAATGCACTCACACACACACACACATTTAAAGCTACACTCAAGCACACACGATTTATCCTGCTCTCAGTCATAACACTTCAGTGTTCCTTATCTCATCTCTCTACCTCTATCTTACACGAGGAAGCACATCGGAGGACGGACGTAAAATATGCCCCATTCTGTCTGTTTGTAATAAACTCAAAGGCAGCCAAGGTCTCTAAGAGACTCAAGCTACGAGTTTCAACATATGCATGTATTTGATGTCTGTACTAGCCTCGAGAATTCAACTTTTGACGGCCCACCAATTATTTTTGTCTTTCACAGAAAATGTTCTCCTTTATATGTTAACTGAAATGAGCTCAACAGTAAGCACCACTGCTACAAGATAAAGATAATGGCAAATGCAAAAATGTAGTGTAACATTAGCGAGAGAAGATTAAAACCTTGAATATATTGACTCAGCTGTACAACAGAATTTTCTTTTAAAACAACATTAGCCAATTTGTACTCCTGGCGAGGAGTGTCTTGTTGTAGCAGCAAAAAATTCTTGACACCAGAGAATCGAGTTACAGCATGACTCATTGCTTGTGAATCCAATTTTTAATTTGTAAGAGGTAGTATGTGTTCTTCCAAGAGTTACGTAGTTTTGTGCTGACTGGCAACTGTTCATTGGAGTGTTTTCCCAACTTTAGTTTGTTGCTGCTACCTTCCAAAGTTGCAGGAAAAGATGTGGCCAAATAAAAATCATGAATATTAATGGATCAAAATATTTGGTACTGGTATTTACTTCAAACCTTTGACAGCTGAAGCCTAATTACATGGTTTAATTAGTCTGATCCTTAGGACGTAGCCGATTACTGGGATTTTAATCGTAATGTATTCATTTTTTTTATTTTAAAATGAGTCAAAGTCTAATCTAATCATTCAAAAAACTTTGAATGGTTACCTAGTACAGTATATAACATCCATCCATCCTTTGTGCGACCTTGCTACAACAGTAAAGGTGTTACTTTTACACTGATTTCTCTCCTCCCCACCTCCCACACGCTAAAAAAACACTAACACACTGCCCCATCCCAAAGGATTACTGAATGTTCCTGTTATTCTTTCGCACGGTTGATCTCTCTCCTAGTTAATGGGAGATGGATGGAGGACAGGAAGGAGGTGTGGTTGTTAAGGTTAAGACAGGAAGAGGTTTTTTTTTTTTTTCTCTTTGATTTCTCCCTTCTCCTCAACCAACTGTGAAGCATTGCGTTATTGTAGGACGTTACCAACGTGAGACTGAATTTTCCTGCTTTTCAGTTCAAAACTTAAAATGCAATGCATCGTTTTGTGTCAAGCTTTCAAACTTTTCCTTTTAACATAGATAACACTTTAAATAGTGGCGAATGGCGAATATAAAATGAAGTATATTTAAATGATCTTGTCACTCATGCTAAGGGGTTGTAAATGATTACTGTCCTGTCTCTTTGGCTCAGACCATTAAAGTCCAAATCACTATGCCGCAAGTTAAGTCTAATGAGGCAATCTGTATGAAACTTTACAACAGATCGGTAGCCCAGCTTCTATCACAAGACATGTAACCTGAGGCGATGCCTTTCGCCTTCCTGAGAGGTGAACTCTTACATAATCCTGCTTCCAGCAGAATCAGGCAGTCCTAATTAGAGAACAAGAGGAAAGAGAGAAAAACTGGATCAATGCAGAATTTGCACAACCTCGATACCACATTGAATGTACCAATACGTAAACATAATGAATTTCTCCCTTATTGTCAGTAAGAAAAAACACTGGTGAATATAGGAGTTGGAAAAAATGTTGTACAGATAGTCATGTTCCCAGATCATGTATTTGTTTGACTTCACCATTGAACAAGACGTTATTTATTGCTGCTGTCTGTACCACCCTTATTAGATCAAATGTAACAAGAGTTTTACACACTTTTCAATGGAGAACAGTGTGTAAAACTCTTGCTAAACAGAAACTCTTATTCAGATTAATATGTTTTAAAACGTGAATGGATGGTCCTTCAGTTCTTTCCTTTAATAACCTTTTTTCCTTATTCTGCCTAACCATTTTTGTAAAAGAACAGGCCTGGGTGAAGACTATTGACAGTGCCAAGTGATCTGCAGGTGCAGTGTTGAACTCATCAAATGTAAGTACCTTGTTTAAACTGCCTGCTACCTCATTGAATTCGCCTGAAGTGTTTGTTCTTGGTGTGTAAGATACAAGACTACTTGTATCAGAACATCACATTGTTTGTCAGCTTGAGGTTTACTGAACAATCTATGTGACACGCTATAGAGCGTGACAGCCTGGCAAGGTTGATTTTATGAAGATATTAGTAACTAAAAACAAATTCTCGTTCCCCATCACTGGATGTCTTTACATGTGACAAATACAACATGGCAAAAAAAAACAAACCAAAAAAACAAATACATTGATTTGAATAAAGGGGGTGAACTGACCAACTGGCTTTCTCTTGTTATAGCCCCAGGAAGAAACAGTTTGACAGATTCCGCAAGACAAGGACTATGTAGCTTTGTCTGATTGGTTCATCATTTTCATGCTTTAAACAAAGGGAAGCCAAGCTGACCCATTAAAACAACATTTATGTCTTAGAACACAGGAATTCTGGCTATTCTTTGCTAGCAGGAGAAATGGCCACTGGTTTTTCCTGCTGTGATGTCTGTTTGGCCGAGACTGTTAAAGGGGAGATTTGAAATACAATCAGTTCAACTTATTGAGATGCAGAAGTGTAACATTTAATATGAAAAGGCAATAAAGTACAATTCAAAGCTGTAATAAATTGAATGCATTGTCACATAGTGATTGACTTTTCAAAAACTTTCATGCCCAGAAATAGAGTCGTGACCTTGTTAAATTGAAGATAATAATTAGATTTCACTGGCTGGCACTCTTTCTCCACAAAAACCCGAGACAGACAGGCCAGACTTAATTTACACTCCCAAAGCATCAGCAAAGTTTTACAGAGAGAACCATTGGCAATATTCTGTTTGGCTCTGCAGTTTGAGAGTCTTGTGTTTCTAGTTCTGGCTTAATTTTTGTACAACATGGCTTTGGGATTTAAATTTTTTTTTAACATCAGATGGTGTCACTTCCACATTTTGTGATTACAAAACAGTCTTAGTGCCACATTGAAGTATTTTTTGCCAGCTTATTTTAGTGACAAGAAATATTTTGTGATAAGACACAAATGTAGCTATGAAATGTTGCGCTTTTGGCCCCAATTCCCTGACTTTCTTCCCTGGTGACAGTTTAACTAACCAAACAACACTAGACAGAATGACTTTTTTACCCTTGTCTCTGATAGGTCCACCATTTTCCTTCCTGCCACGACTCAATCACTGACGTTGAGTCTGGTGCTATATCAGGTCTTAGACTCTTCAGGAAGAATAGGGCCAGTGAGAAGCGTGAATAACAGAAAACAACAAGAAATAAAATATAGTGAGATCACTACAGCCAATGAGAATGTAGAGGCACATCCCAGAGCAGATTTTAGCCTTACTTTAGGTAGCAGCGAAATACTGTTGACATACAGACAGGTATTCAGGTTGAACACAGCTCACAAACTGTTTCCTCATCCACACCTTTTGTTTTCTTCTTTTTTTCTCCGTATGAGTTGAGGTGGTGTATCCATAGCTCTATTCAGGAAATCTTGCCTTTTGTACTGAGATTTGAGGAAAGACAGTTCTCGTAATACATGATAAAATTTGATTAAAAAATCAATGAAGATTGTACCAGCTTAAATCTCAGGGGATGGATATTTACTGGCAGTCATATAAAAAGAGATAAACTGTCACTCTGTAGACATTTAGAATGGGGCAATATGCCAGTATAGTACAAATAATATAGACTTGTTTACAAATATTAAAACAAATAAGATTGATACAAACACAGTGAGGTCAAACCATTATTTTATAGTTTCCCCTATCCCTTAATTACCTCTGAAATATTATTTAAATGGTTCCTAAATCAGAGCTTCTGTTTGATTGATATTTCTCTTTAAATAGTGTGCAGATGTCTCAGTAATGTCTTTCTGCTGAGTGATAAGGATGTCACCATCTACAGTGTCGTCAATACTCGAGGCTGCTCGGATCTGTCGGACCCATTTTCTGTTTATTTTGATATAATTTATGGAATTAATTTTTTTTCCACCTTAAAACTCATTGACTTCAACTCACTCTTTGAGATGAAACACACACACTGTGCGCCCACCCACACATTTATATTAAATTTGTGGTGTTCTGGTTCACTGAACCCGAGGGTAATAAAAGGGTGGGAACTGTAGTAAACTACAGCCAAATCACAACTTTGGCTCCAACAGAGGGTAAAAACAAGTAAACATGATAAAAAATGTAATGTGTCAAATCACACAATGAGACTCACTCAACTTTTTGTATTTTTTCCTTTTAAAAAAAAAGAAACTTTGTTATATTTCAGGGCTTTTTTTTTTTTTAGCTAAAACGTTCTGTTTTCACCTATACATTCATTATAATCGACTTTATCACTGCTATTAGTAAATATGACCCTGCTGAATATATGCTGCCAGTGATGATTAAAGCCAGTTGTTGAGTATTTCCTCATGAATTGCTCTGGATGCACACTTTTAAAACCAATAAAGTTGTTCGTGTCAACTGTTGGCTGCAAATTGACTAGTAACACATTCGGGTAGTTCACGCACAAGAGTTGAAAACAATGCATTCTTAAAATGAATGTTTCAGGAATCGGTTTCAGTTCATTGCACCGACAGCGTCAGCTCTTGCTTTAAGGCACGCTTCACCTCCGCAAACAGCCGACAGCTTCAGAAGAAGGGGATGGAAAGACCAAGACCCCTGAAAATTTCTCCAGCTGCGCTGCGGTCTGACCTTGGTCACTTTTAGATGGTAATTAATTAAACCGTGTGATTCCTGACAAGCTGCTCAGCCTCTACCCGGCTGTGTCCCTGTTTAACGTGAGTGTGTGCATGAAGAGCGTCGCTGCTGAACACGTGCACTGAAACGAGAAAGAGTGTCTATCTACATGAGGGTTGCGTCTGACTGAGTGATATATGAGGATGTCAGCGTACAGCAGGGTATCATCTGACAACACACACAAACACACACAAGCACATACACACATACACACGGAGCTAGGTCAGCAGCAAGGGGCCTCGGAGCCCAGTGGTAGGTTAAGTCTTAATGACGGGCATTTCTCTCAGGAAATTTCTTTCCATATGTTACAGAAAGTCTTCCTCAAATCATTTTTCGTCTTGTTAGGAGTTTGTGTGAGGCAACGAGAAAGAGACAGAGGAAGTAGTGAGGAGAGAAAGATGTGACATTCACAGGGAGGAGGAAGTGCAAATGGTGTTATTCGCTACCTGTACGTGTTTCTTGACTTTTGTCTTCCTTGCAGACGAGTGGAAAGAAAGGAAGGGAACACAGGAGAGCAGACGGTAAGTTTGATAAAAAAATAAGAGATTTTCTATTATTCACCAAAACCCAAATTTCTCCAACTCTCGCCAGATTACAGGAAAGAATGAGGAAGGGAACGTAGAAGTCAGATGAGGCAAAGAAAAGCAGAACAATAGAAGGGGTGAGGTGGGAGAAATAAAAGGAAATAAGGACAGCTTTTTACATTTTCTCTCTTTTTTGTTTTAATTTATATTTTAAGGAATATTTCTATTTGGTGTTGCTCCCAAGTGATTCCGTATTTCTCTATGCCTCAGACAGGATTATTCTGATGGATGACACATCAGAGTATAACACCTGTCACAGAGGCAGCTCATCTGACAAAAGCTCATCTGTGCTGCAGGAGTTCAAGCACAGAGACTATCTAGCCTGCTCCAAGCTGATCGCTTGCACACAAGAAACACTTTTCAGCTTTATCTCTATTTGTATTAAAGTGTATTCCAATGCAATTGTCAGTACCCACTGTGTCTGCTTCTATTAATCCTCCCCAAATCCTGTGGCTGATGATGCAAGTAGGGCCAAAAAGTGGCAAGAAAGACTCCTTTCAGCTCTAATCGTCTCTTTACCAGGTGAAACCACAGGGCGCCGTAACCGCACGGTAATTTTCTGTCAGTGCCAAGCTTTCTGCTTGACCTGCGATTCCTCCCAACACCTCTAATTTACATATATGGCTTCAATAGAGTCTGTTTATGACTCTTTAGACTCAAGGTATGATTCTGGAAATGGTGGACAGCTGCAGGAGAAGGTAACTCCAATCAGGTGCAGATCTTTAAGGATACCTATTTCACCTCAGAGCGGCACGGTTCACACCTGATCAACCGTCATTCTCTGAAGTAACGAGATGAGAAGAAGTGAGACACATGCAAGAACGTTAGACAGTGTTGGAGGCTAGCCTTGTACTGTAGGGTTAGATCTCATTTCAACCTCTCAGAGTATGGCAAGGTGGAATATCGTGTTTTGTTTGTGGGATTAAACAGGTAGACAGCAATAGAGCGAGAGAATAGTTCTCTCAACAAACGGTTCTCTGGGTTCACCACCAGCACCGAGGGTGGGAGAAAGAGAGAGAGAGAAGGAGGTGAAGGAAAAGAAAATTGTTTTGACGAATTGCCAGTGTTTAATTCCAGGGCACCCAATCATATTTTATTGTACTCTAAGCGATTTTCTGGGACGTTTATGGCCTCGATACAGAGCAAAATAAATAACGACAAGGAAATGGTGTGCACGCTTGTGCGTTAGCCCACGCGACCTTTGGTGGTGATATCGTCTTTCCCTGATTTAGTTTGTGTAATTGTGTTTTTAGGAGATAAACACCTGGCCTAGTGGCATTTGTTCAAGACTTTAATTTAGTTGTTAATGTTTCCTGTTTACTTCATCCAAGATTCTTACCTCGTCCAAAGATTGAAGACAAAGATCTCCAACATTCATCTCAGCTTTGCCTCACGATGGAAACGCTTTCACTACCTCTCCATCCTTGTTGGCAGACTGAAAGTCTTTTTCTCTACATTTGTATGTCCCTGCTCAACCATTCTCCTCTTTAGGATTTTCCAAAAGATTGCTTCTGTACAAATTGCTTTTTGAGTCACCAGTAGTTGGCGAACAGAGACCACGCAAATTTCTCAGGAAGACTTGTTACTGTGGTGTTGCTACATCTGCTATGTCATCCCTCCCCATCCCATTGCATACAGATGCTTGGAGAAAATTTCTAATTTAATTTGAACATGAATGAACAGAGAATGTATTCTGCAGTAGCTATTTTCTTTCCATGGTGAAAAGGCAGTGGTTTTGAGAGATGCTGATGGCGCTCTCAGCCAAGCATTCAACTGCAGTGGATTGCAGTCAAGGATGTTGTATCACCATTTGTTTCAAAGTGGTTGTAGCTGACTTCAGTGACAGTCATCACTGGGCCAGAGAGCAGTGAAGCAGACAGCAGATGGGATCAGCTCAGCTTCATACCATCTGCCATTACCTTTCCTTTCCTTTCTATCGCCATTCTGCACTTTTTTGAGATTTAAGTTTGACAGTTGGTTAAAGTTTGTAGCCTGCCATTTTATCCCTTTGGTTTGAGAAATAAAATGTGGCAGCTGACAAACAAGCCAGCTTTGATTCAATATCCTTTGGATGGATGACTGATCACACTGTCACCTGCTCCTACTCTTTAAATAGACTTAAATTACTGGATGTTTTTGGTGATTATTGATGAAAGTGTCTGAAATAACAACGGCACAGCTCTACATTCTTGGACATGACACTACATTTTGTAATGGTTCAGTGGACACAGACAGGGATCAAGAAAAATGACTCAAACAGCGATAAATTGTTGTAATTGACAGAAATGACAGTTTTGAAATTGTTTATGTGTGCATGTGTGTTTGGGCCCGTTTCACAAAGGCAGGATTAACATACCCTAAGGTAAACCTGTGGCTCTGGGTTGATTTACCCTGAATTTGGAAACCCAGAGTTTTCGGTTTCACAAACGCTTCTCAGGGTTAGTTTTTGTAAACCAGGGTAAGTTGACCCGCAGTTTAACAGGCGCGACGCCACTTTAAAAAGCCATCATTGATGGAGCCCAGATTCGACGATTCACCATTACGACGGACGAGACGCGCTCCGCGTTACTTTGCGCAGTTGAAGTACAGATTGTAATCTATGTGTATGAAGGCTTTGAGGACATATTGAGAAAGGAGGAACAGCGTTGCAGCTGTAAAGAAGAAAGAGATGACTTGAGACTGCTGCTCAAGTCGATGCATACGTCTAAATGTAGTCCGTTGTACTCACTGTAAAATTACGGAGGTAAACGGCTTGATTAATATTTTATTAAAATATTTTATTAGATGCAATCCAGCTGGGGAGAAGCGCACGTCAGCAGCTGAGAACGAAGTTTAAAAACATCGTTCACACAGGTTGGACTTCTGCATCATCTCGTTAGGGATCCTCCTCTTCCTCATTATAACGTAATGACATTGTACAATAAATAATAAGTGGACGTTCGGCTTTTCAGTTGTTTTATCGCCAACAGAATGCGCTTGTCACACACAGAAATGTGCTCTTATCTACATCAAGTTCTGTTAAATAAGGAAATGTCTTTAAACGTCTTCATGTTAGGTAATTTAAACACTGGCATACGCACGTTATAAAACAGTTGAAAAGAAGAAGATTCATACTATCGCATATACCTACATTGTCTAAGAACTGACATGAAGAACTGACACCTAGTCCTTTTGGATGTTTTCCTTGACACAGTAATAGCTACAACTAATTCAGTTCTTATGTCAATAGTGGTGGAATTTTACTGCTTATAACTGGTTTTAGGCATTCCATGTTTAATTCTCTGTGTCTTTTAGTCAAATAATACACAAATGATAACAAGAAAAATTGAAGAAAAGAAAGGTGGTCAAATATTTTCTGTTACCGATTGTTCTTATTGCTTAACATTCTGGTGCAATACAGAGTGACATTTAGTCTCCACTGAAGGATCAACACTTTCTCATCCTTTTTTAACAGCGCAAGCTGGACATCCAATGTATAAATAGATGCTCAGTGAACACCAGCGGTTCATTCTGTGGAATTCATATGCAACAGTATGTTTTGATGTCCTCCTCATGTATTTCCAGCTATTTGTTAAAGAAGTTTATCAGATTCACTTTCTATGAAATACAGACAACAGATAAAAAAATGGTTTTTTTGGACCTCCAGATTAGGAGGGCAGATTTGAACATACAAATAGTGGAGCACAAGTTAGAGGTGGGTGTTGTTCACAAGTGAATCATGTTGAATATTAGAATGTTCATCACTGAAACAGTCCAAGAAATAACTTTGTATTTGTAAGTAATAAAGATGACCAAATGAAATGTATATTGTATGTTTTTATTGCCCGCTGTGGTGATGGTGAGTTAGACAGACTCTGAAATGATTTTGGCAGATGGAGTCACTACTCTTCCACCCTGGATAGCTGGCAGGTGGACGGGGTCATTATCGGGGTGTTCAGTTTGTGGGGTAGGGTGTTGTTCTCCTCTGATAGTGGCAATACTACTATGAAGAACAGAACTGCATCACAGGTCCTCTCAGGAATCATGCTGAGGTGTCATAGACACTGGAAACGGCCTTTCAGCAGCCTATGGTCATCTCCACCCCGGCTCTCGTCCTGCAGTGAACCCATTTGAAGTTCTGTTGGAGGCCTGGGTTAGTAAGGGGTCAGCAACCTCGTTTGGCATGGGTAACCCCTGTCCCCCAGAAAACAACCATCAGACTCTCCTGTGATGGAAAGTAGATTCATTAGAGTGGATTAAACGATGTAGACATGTGAATTATTGTGCTAATCTTTAGTTACTGCATTAGTCAGTTGCTCAGGTGAGACTCTTCATACACCCATGAGTCAGGAAACGATCAGGACCGCTCCGTCTCTACATCAGTACTGAGAGGAATTCTTATGCTTGCTCTGGAGGGTTCTGTTGGGTGTTTGTTTGTTAAAGCTCTTTGAAATATCTGCTGATGTGATTAGGCGCTATACAAATAAAGGTGGAAAATGCAGTTTGCAGCATCACATATGATCTGGACAGATGTTAATTTATCTATGATGCAGTCTTTAACATGTTGAAACAGTAGTCAATCTACTTGTACCTGCATGTAATTGCTGTGAATTGACATCCTCTTCACATCATCACCTTCATTATGTGAGGGAGCCTTGATGGGAATATATGGGTAACATCTATGGCAGCAAATTACATTGGGACATCCAAAAAGAAATTAATGTTATTAATCGAAGTCTGACATTGCAGCACAATATCATTAAGAAAACATACTTTCAAATGAATTTATCAAATTTCTATATCATTCACCTGCAGTCCTGTGGAACTCCTCCTTGATGATTCTGATGGTTTTTATCTCCGGGGAAATAAAATAACTGGGGTAAAAGTTTAAAGGTGAGGTGCACTGAGCATCTCCCAATGTATAGAAAAACTCTCTGTGAATTAATGCGGAAACTCCATCAAGGGGCTCCATGTCAAACGAACATGGCATGTTTGCCTCTAAAATACCTCTAAAATACGGAGTTATTTATAAAACCTTACGTCTGTAAAACTCTCAGTCCGACAGAACCAGGAAATGAAGCCGCGAGAGCGGCAGTGAAAGGGGGCGGAGTCAGAAGAAACCCTGGGTTTGTGGAATAAAACCTGCTACCGACCACGTTATGTTCAGAGAGTCTGTTACTGTGGTAACAAACCCAGAGGTTCAGTTTAATTCGCTACGTGAAACAGGTCAGGGTTACAGCTCTAACCCTGGGTTAAGTTACCCCCTTTGTGAAACCGAAAACCCTGGTTTTCCCTAATTTCAGGGTTAACTTACCCATGTTTTCCACTAAACCGGCTTTGTGAAACGGGCCCTTTGTGTCCTTAAGAAGTGTGTGTGCTCCTAAAATTCCATGCAAGCAGGCTGAGATTACTTTGCAAAATTATTTGCATGCATGTCAGTTTGTGTGTATGTGTGTGTTATGTGAGTAACACAAGTTCTACAACTGCAGGTTATGACTTCTGCAGTGATACAGTCACACACTCTGATGCTCAGGCAGCCAATTTAATCCATGTACCAACATAGTCAGGCTGGCAGCTGTAATTTACTACAGCATTTTTTTTTAATGCAAATTTGTCTTGTTACCCTTCACTCCTTATTTTTCACTCCTTTTATTCTTAAAGCAGCAGAAAGATAACAAGGAAAAAGCTAAACGTAACCATCTATTGGATTGAACTAAACAATAAATGTCAATAGCATTTGCCATTTCATTTGGCCACCATTATTTCATTTTTGCCACTCTGGAGTGGTGTATTTACTGTAATCATAACATTTGAATACCAGCTGTTAGTGTTAGTCTCTTTTAGGCAAGAATTGTGCTAATGTATGGTCAGGAGATGCTTCTTTTCAGTCACATTACTATTAGCCCCTTTCTTGTCATATGAAGGCATAATTTTCAAGTCAACGACAGGGATATTGCTGCAGGCAACGCAGCATTTTTTAAATTTAAAATTGAATTTACCTTGCATCCCAGTCTGCAGACTGACATCTGTGCATATCTGCATTACTTCATCACTCATCTTCCTCAGTCAAATATCAGTGTATTTTCAATGCAGAATCACTGGAGATGGCGGAGGACCCACTGATGAAAGACAGATCTCTCAGCTAAAAGTGTCAGGTGCAGACATACCTGACCTTTAAAGGGAATGAGAATAGACAGTAGTTTAATTACTCTGATGCCCTATACACAACTTTATTAAGAGACTAAACACAACCCCTGTGAGTCTTGGACCTTGCTTTGAAAGTAGATAACAAGACGAGTTAAACATCCCATAAATGCACCTGAGACATGTGCTTAAAACCACATTATAGATTAGTGATTTTCAAAATAAGAGCATTGAGTGAGTTCAAGTGTGTCAGCAGAACGAGGAGAATCTTTTATTTTCGCCACATTTCCATTAATGCATCACACTTTGATTGAATACGGTATGTGATTATATTACTTAAAGATTTCATTCAGCTTTAAAAAGCAATATCTTTTCAATGGAGGGGGGGGGTAGTTTTTGTCAGGTTTGGGGTCCTTTGGTCCTTGGATTCTTAAGAGGCTACTTATGATGATCATACTGTTTTACAGTTGCTGGGTGTAAATTAATCATATTGTCATGAATTCAACTAAATTAAATTTCAAGGAAAAGTGAGGTTGCTCATATTCAATTATGTGGATCTGAGCCTTCAGTTCTCATGCCGGTCTGTAGAGCAATAAAACCCTGTACTCTCATTAGCAAAACTGGGTGGTCCTTTATTCTCACTGCAGAAGTCATATTTGGCCTACCTTCCTCCTTGTGAAAACTGTGGATGAAGAAGAACTAATCTGGTCAAGCATTGTATAATACTTGCCCATCAAGTTTGTTAGCAAATAACAGTCATGTTAATTTGCTGTACTAGCTTGCATTGCAACTCTGTAGCCCGCCAGTTTGATTAAAATGGGGAAATCCGTTTAATGCAGGAATATGTTTTGCAGCACTGGGCTGTTTCGTAGGAGGGCTTCCTTTTCCACGTAGCTTAAAGGACAAGAAACCATCAGGGATGGTGCTGCTCATTGATATCAGACTTTTGGAGCTTTGAAGAATCTGAGGTTCTGAGGAAACCCGAACAAGCGCCGTTCTGCAGACAAGTGCGGTTAAGTGATCATTTTACTTTTTAATTAGCTGAAACAGTTTTGAAGATTTAGTCATTCAAATCAATTAAACCAACAGGGAGTTATTGCAAGGTGCTGGACAGGTTGTAATCCATCAGCATGAGTTGAAAAAAAGATTTTCATGAGATTTATGCTAAGGGTGGCATGGCGGTTGAGGTGGTTAGCACTGTCGCCTCACAGCAAGGATGATGGATGGAAGATAACCCAAGGTTCCATAAGTTAAATTAACTTCAATTTATAACTCAGGTTACATTTTCCAAATGGAGTTTTGAAAAATTAGATATTTAGCTTAAATTTCAACTCTAAACAGCTGTTGATGCATTCTTAATTATCAGACATGCACAGACAGCCATGGGGGGAAAACAATTATTGTGTCATGTAGGTGTCTTTTGAAGCTAAAATGAAGGATTTTTATTTGAAGTGAAAGTTGTTTAGTTCATTCTTTATTCACCATCATTCTGTGCAGCATACATTTTCAAAGTTGTTGGCCTCCCTGCTATTTAGTTTAGATGATAAAAATCCAGCTTCTTTGTAGAAAATTGAAATGGGAGCAGAAATTAATTCAGTAACCCGCTGAATGAACATTTAATTTATTTGCCAAACACCCAGTTAATTCTCCACCAGCTGTGTGTCACAGATTTAAGATGTTTAGGATTGTGTGGTAGTTGTGTTGTTTATCTATCTATCAAGGATGTATATATATTTCTTTTCATGTCGGCTTTTCCCTTCAGGGGTCGCCACAGCGAATCAGTTGCCTCCATCCAACCCTGTTTTCTGCATCCTCTTCTCTCACCAACTACCTTCATGTCCTCTTTCACTACATCCATAAACCTCCTCTTTGGTCTTCCTCTAGGCCTCCTGCCTGGCAGTTCAAAACTCAGCATCCTTCTACCAATATATTCACTATCTCTCTTCTGGACATGTCCAAACCATCTCAGTCTGGCCTCTCTGACTTTATCCCCAAAACCTCTAACATGTGCTGTCCCTCTGATGTACTCATTTCTGATCCTATCCTTCCTGGTCACTCCCAAAGAGAACCTCAGCATCTTCATCTCTGCTACCTCCAGCTCTGTCTCCTGTCTTTTCCTCAGGGACACTGTCTCTAGACTAAGCAACATTGCTGGTCTCACCACAGTTTTGTACACCTTTCCTTTCGTTTTAGCTGAAACTCTTCTATCACACATCACACCTGACACTTTTCTCCACCCATACCATCCTGCCTGTACACGCTTCTTCACCTCTTTTCCACACTCCATTGCTCTGGACTGTTGACCCTAAGTACTTAAAAATCCTCCATCTACTTGATCTCTTCTCCCTGTAACCTCACTCTTCCACTTTGGTCCCTCTCATTCACACAAATGTACTCTGTCTTACTGTAGCTAACCTTCATCCCTCTCCTTTCCAGGACAAACCTCCACCTCTCTAGCTTCTCCTCCGCCTGTTCCCTGCTCTCACTGCAGATTACAATGTCATCTGCAAACATCGTAGTCCATGGAGATTCCTGTCTAACCTCGTCTGTCAGCCTGTCCATCACCATAGCGAACAAGAAGGGGCTCAGAGCTGATCCCTGATGCAGTCCCACCTCCACCTTGAACTCCTCTGTCACACCTACAGCACACCTCACCACTGTCTTACAGTCCTCATACATGTCCTGCACCGCTCTAACATACTTCTCTGCCACTCCAGACTTTCTCATACAATACCACAGTTCCTCTCTGGGCACCCTGTCATAAGTTTTTTCCAGATCTACAAAAACACAATGCAGCTCCCTCTGGCCTTCTCTGTACTTCTATCCTCAAAGCAAATACAGCATCTGTAGTACTCTTTTTTGGCATGAAACCATACTGCTGCTCACAAATGCTCACTTCTGCCCTTAGTCTAGCTTCCTCTACTCTTTCCAATAACTTCATTGTATGGCTCATCACCTTTATTCCTCTGTAGTTGCCACAACTCTGCACATCTCCCTTGTTCTTAAAAATGGGCACCAGCACACTTCTCCTCCATCCCTCAGGCATCTTCTCACTATCTAAGATCGTGTTGAACAACCCAGTCAGAAACTCTACTGCCACCTCTCCGAGGCACTTCCAAACCTCTACAGGTATGTCATCAGGACCGACCGCCTTTCCAGTCATCATCCTCTTCAATGCCCTCCTTACTTCATCCTGACTGATCTTTGCTACTTCCCGGTCCACAACAGTCACCTCTTCTAGTCTTTGTTCTCTCTCATTTTCCACGTTCATCAACATTTCAAAGTACTCTTTCCATCTTCCCATCACACTACTAGCACCTGTCAATAGACTTCCGTCCCTATCCTTATCACCCTAACCTGCTGCACGTCCTTCCCATTTCTGTCTCTCTGTCTTGCCAGCCTGTATAGATTAGTCTCTCCCTCCTTACTGTCCAACCTAGCATACAAGTAATCATAAGCCCCTTGTTTGGCCTTTGCTACTTTTACCTTCCTGGTACGCTGCATCTTCTTGGACTCCTGTCTATTCTCAGTCCTCTCAGTGTCCCACTTCTTTTTAGCTAACCTCTTTCTCTGTATACACTCCTGTACCTCCTCATTCCACCACCAAGTCTCCTTATCTACTTTCTTTCCAGATGACACACCAAGTACTCTCCTACCTGTCTCCCTGATCACATTAGCTGTAGTTGTCCAGTCATCTGGAAGCACCTCCTGACCACCCAGAGCCTGTCTTAACTCCTTCCTAAAAGTCACGCAACACTCTTCCTTTTTCAGCTTCCACCATTTTGTCCTCTGCTCTGTCTTTGTCCTCTTCATCTTCCTCACCACCAGAGTCATCCTACACACCACCATCCTGTGCTGTTTGGCTACACTATCGCCTACCACTACTTTGCAGTCACTGATCTCCTTCAGGTTACATCGTCTACACAAGATGTAGTCTACCTGTGTGCTCCTACCACCACTCTTATAGGTCACTCTATGTTCCTGCCTCTTCTGGAATAAAGTATTCACTATAGCCATTTCCTTCCTTTTTGCAAAGTCAACTACCATCTGTCCTTCTGCGTTCCTCTCCTGGATACCAAACCTGCCCATCACCTCCTCATCACCTCTGTTACCTGCACCAACATGTCCATTGAAGTCTGCACCAATGATAACTCTCTCACTTCTAGGTATGCTCTGCATCACTTCATCATAGTCCACCCAGAATTTCTCCTTCTCCTCCTCCAGCTCACATCCTACCTGTTGAGCATACCCACTAACAACATTGAACATCACACCTTCGATTTCCAGCTTCAGACTCATCACTATCTGACACTCTTTTTATCTCCAGGACATTCCTAACAAACTCTTCCCTCAAGATAACTCCTACTCCATTTCTCTTCCTATCTACACCATGATGGAACAACTTGAACCCTGCTCCTAAACTTCTAGCTTTGCTACCTGTCCACCTGGTCTCCTGGACACACAGTATGTCTACCTTCCTCCTCTGCATCATGTCAACCAACTCTCTACCTTTTCCTGTCATAGTTCCAACATTCAATGTCCCTACTCTCAGTCCTATACTCTTGGCGTTTCTCTTCTCTCTCTTCTTATGGGAACACTTTCCTCCTCTCCTTCATTGACCAACAGTAGTCCAATTTCCACCTGCGCCCTGTAGGTCAACAGCGCCAATGGCAGTCATGGTTAACCCGGGCCTCAACCGATCCGGTATAGAAGTCATAGGTTTGATTCGCATCTTTGATTTGCAAAAGTTTTACACTGGATGCCATTCCTGATGCAACCCTCTGTATTTATCCGGGCTTGGGACCGGCACAATAAGACACTGGCTTGTGTCCTCTTGCGGCTACATTTATATTTTTATATATATAGCCAAATGAGTTATGCTAGATGAATTAATTTGATTTGATTTTGAATTGATACACACACATACGCACATGAGGCACAGAATTTTGCATTCAACTTTTGTGTTTAAAAGTAGACCAAAATAAAAAAAAAAAAATATTCAATGCATGGAGGCAAAATGGACCCTGATAAAGTCTTCCCTTAGACATTATTTATCTGCAATTTTGAAAATAGAATTTGCAGAACAATTTTCTGAATTTAATGGTTTATTCCTATTTACTCTTCCATATCAGATACTCTAAGATTAATGCAACTGTCACAATCATGCTTTAATCAGTGTAAATTAAGTTCCACATATAGCAGAAAATGGTCCTACTAAAGATTTAAAGGCAATTAGGTAATTTGTATTGAATGGATTTTCCATATATTAATCTCTAAATGGGGAATTTTGCTGCAGCACACAAAGATTAATAACTTTCCTTTTACCATTAGATGCATAAAAAATAAATTAACTCAAACCATACATTCATTTCTTTAATTCAGAGTATTATGCAGGCTCTGGTCTTAACCTTTCAGATCCTTCTAAACTGGTTAGTGTGTGTTGCATTGTTGGTGTGCATGTGCACTTAAGTGGGGGTTGGCAAACTGTCAGAGCAAGAACCACAGCAAGACAAATGAGAGGACCATGGGTTCGAGCCCTAGGCAGCCCACAATCCTGATGGATGGTTGAGGACTGACTTAAAATGTCTGGATTATTGATGGTTGCCCGTTGGTGCTAAAAATATATCACAGCACTGACCCAAACATGCACACATAAAAAATGAGTGGTTGAACTGTTTTTTAGAAAATCACATGAAGTTAATTATGTTTTTACTTGTTAGTGCTTTTGTTGTATGCTACAATGATCCAGCTCCATCAAATGTCTACTTTTAGTCATTATTATTGACTTTGAGGAGATGGGATCAAGTATTTACTTACTCAAGAAAAAGAACAGCGTTACATATCTTCTCGTAGAGAAATATTTTTCAAAACATTAAGAAAAACAACTTAGCTGATGAAATGTGGAGGCGGCAAACAAAAATAGTTCAAATTTATCATTTTGAATTTTGATGATTTCATAAGGTACTAGTTTTATAACGCTACTAGGTGAGATTATACAAATGGCCTACTGAGCATGCTGTATGAAAAAATGTATGAATGAAGCAGCGGGCACAAAGAAAACAGAAGAGAACTGAGAACAGAATATTGAGGGATGCCACAAATAAATTCATATGAGGAATGCCATAATTCACCCAACTCCCTAAATCATCTGACATCATGGAAATGTTTACATTTTTTAAAGAACTTTAAGGTTAATTTCTGCAGCTCTGTAGTTACTTAAGGACAGGGTACAATACAGAAACAAGACTCACAATGCAAGCTGTGACTAGGAAGCAAAAGGAACCACATTGCAATGAGGAAAAGTCGAGGCTAACTTATGTAGCCAGCTGAAGTCAATTGGCTACAGGTGTGTGTGTGTGTGTGTGTGTGTGAGAGAGAGAGAGAAAATGTTTACATTCAAGTTTTGGTGGACAGTGTGCCCTGTGGGGTTTGATATGGTATTCATTTACGATGGCTCGAGCAGGAGGATTGTTTACACAGTTAGAGTAACAGACCCTAAAACAGTCATTTCACAGGAGTTAATAAAGTTTGATAACCCCTCCGCGAAGCCAAGGGGTAAACACCTGAATGTCTTAAAATGCAAATCAGTTGTTGGGATGGGCTTGAGCAGGTATGAAAACCAAATTCTGTTACAGTTGTTAGAGTAAGTCTTGAAGTGCTGCTCCCCATACAGGTAAGAATAAGAGAGAAATGATTGATCACAGTGTCTGTAATGCATAAACCTTCAGAGAATTAGCAACTCTCATTTCAGCAGGAAGAATTTCTCTGACATGTGTCTCATATCCCTACTGAGGAAGGAGAGAAACAGGATCAGGGAACCAAAAAGATACCTAAGCAGATCATGACAGTGTATATAAAGATAATGTATATTGTTGTGTTTTGCTGTAAAAGTATGAGAGACTCATCGGGAGTCAACAGGTGGTTTTCTGTTGAGGAAAATTCAGTAGTTGAGACATTATAATTAATCCCTAGAAGTTAGTTTGCATACCATTATTTCAAATATATGGAGTGTTATATACTGCTACTGTCATAATCTGTTCATAATAAAACTGCTCCAGAGGTAGAAACATATTTTATCTCATACATTTTGCATTAAACATTGGAATCAACCACAGAAGGCTAGCAATCAATATTTTTCAGCTGCTCAGCAATATAAATCTTTAACTACTCTTAGATATATGAAAGATTCCTTTTTTCTCTTGAAATAAACGTTACCATAAAATGTATAGAAACACATGAGCGTGTAGGTCCTGGTGCCTTATATAGTAATGTTTGGAAAGAGGCCAAAAATCTAGTCTGAGTTATGTTTGACTTATTTTTTTATCTAACACTGCTAAATGTGTAAAGTTCTGCTTTTTTCATGACTTAGATAACCAACAAAAAATCAGGTCATTCCTTTCAACCTGATTTACAGAAGATCATCTGCTCGAAAAGATTACTGCCGCTGAACCAAAATGCTGATGCAAAGCTACTAAAAAAGTGACCCAATCACACATGTTCTTCTTGTTCCGGCCTGTAATTAGTAGTTTGTTTTAATTATTTCTGTATTATTTAAACATTTAGGTGAAATTACCTGTGCTTTAGAGTGGAAAGTATGTCACAAATTTGTGTTTGAAAAGTGTTGTTTAAATAAAATTATTGTAATTATTAGTATTAAACTCCTTTTATTCTATTTGAATTTTAGATTATCAAATCCAGGACCTTGTCTCCAGTCAATAATGGACAGGATGTAAGCAGTCCTCAGAGGTGTCTGTTGCTAGGAGCAACATATATCCTCTTATGGGGGATTACATTATTATCTAGTTAAACAGTCATCCCTAAATATCTACAAATCAAAGCTGTGTAGCTTTGATCATCATCATCATCATCTGCATCCATCTCCTTGCACCTCACGGTGAATGTTATAAAAACACGGATCAGTTTTTCATTTTATACAGTTTGCCATCCAGGAGTAGGGTGTTAAAATATGTTTACTTAATCCTCTTCTCTCACACAAACTACCTTCAAGTCCTCTTCCACTACATCCATAACCTACAATAGCAGAGAAGGGGATGCAGAAGACAGGGTTAGATGGAGGCAACTGATTCACTGTGGCGACCCCTGAAGGGAAAAGCCAAAAGGAAAAGAAGAAAAATAATTGTAATTATTAGTATACAAGTACTGCACTCATTCTTGAACATGTGTCTTGAAACAAATACATCATAGGTAAACCAACTTTATTGCATGGAAAGTGTCCAAATTATCAAATATGGATATAAAATACTTGTCAGGTACGGAGTTGATGCAGGTGGGCTGATTGCAGCGACTTTGAGGAACACTATGGCTGTGCGGTCAGGCACAGCCATAGGAAACACTCGAGATTCTTTCTGTTCTAATTTATTATGGCTTTGGGGCAGCAGATGAATTAATAGGGCTGACAGCAATGAAGGCTGTTTTTTATCTGAACAGAATAGAAACTAAGGATAAGCATACATGAAAGGTAACACAAATATCTCTACAACCGAACAACAACACAAGGCATATATCTATCAAACAACCTAAAGATATCAGCTAAACAAATCATTAAAACATGGATACAAAGTGAGCTCACATGGTAACGCAGACAAACATTTCTGTCAGGTGTGGTATGGTGATCTGCACGGTAAATGGAAAGGACACACACCTGGTCTCTAACCATTTTATAAATTGTCCAGCCTCTAGTTCCTCCCACTTCCTGATCCTTCAGCTCCTCCTCTAAACCTGCTCTTCACAACAATGGATAACACACATACACACTCGAGCAGCATGTTCATGGTCTTTTTCAAAAAGTGTGCTTGTGTGAGTGAGAGAGAGAGAGGGGTTGAAAGGTTCCACTGAGTGGCTATTATTATCTCTTCTCAGGACACACACCCACGTTACGCCACACACAGGGACATGCTCAGGCAGAGTATGGGTTAGCTGCTGAACTGTGGAACAGGCCAGTGAACTCTGACCGTTAATAACATTTCAGATTTCATTTCCTGTGTGACTCTCTCTGTCACATTTTTCTTTTTATTCCTTCTTTGTCCTTTCACTACTTATTGCTTGCACCAAAGTCATCATGTGCAATTTTAACAACTGTCTGTCATGGAGTTACTTTGACCCACCTCGTCTACTCTCCATAAAAGCCATTGATAAATTATTTTTTTTAACTCTGTCTCAATTAAGATTTAATTTGTGCCACAAATCAGAATAAAAAATGTGAGGTTTTTTTCAATATCAGATACGACTATTTCATTTGTGGACCTAGGTCACATACATATTCAGTACAGTGTCACAACAACACTCAGATCAGAAGCCCTGTGCCTGCTCGCATACATGCATGTGCTGAACGCTGTCATCATACCCAGCACCATTAGAGGAGAGATGATAACAATATCATAGATCATCATCCACCTGTGATCTTGGAAAAAGGTAACAACGTATTTGCCATCCTCCAGACACAAGCATGCATTTGCCAAAGAATAGAATTCATTTATGTTAGAACACTAGTTGTTTCTGGTTTATGGTCATTGGTGATGCAGATGATTTTCTGAAAACCATCTAAATTCAACAATGTCTTGTTACAAACCTTCAAATGGAATTGTTTCCATGTCATAAAAAATATTTTGTGATTTCTCCATCTGACATTCTGTCTTATTAAGTTATTGGTAATAAAGTGGGTCAAAGTGTTATTGCTAAGAAAGCCAATTACCCCATCCTGTCTTCAGAGACCTGTCTTTAATTATCAACTTTTTATAACTCTGGTCTTAATGATGTAGCCGAGGGTGTCTTGGTTTCTGTTTCACTATTCTCTCTCTGCCTGGATTTCTTTGTCTTTGGTTTGATAGCTTTCTTTTATGACACTGCTGTAGGGGTTTGCCGCTGAATCTCACATTCCAACCTTATTTTACCACCTATATCCCATGCCTCTGCACTCAAAGAAATGAATGCCAACCCTGACAATTAACCACATTCAGAATAAAAGTCAAACTGAGAAATTGAAATACGTACATTGTATAGTCTGACCAGTATATTTGCCCCTGAGCTGCTGGAAGCACACATTTATAGATTTATAGACATAAAAGGATAGTTAAATAGAAATGTGTCTGTTTAGGAGTAAGCGAGCATACTGCAGGAATTTCCATTTGTTCATTCAATCATTTTTGAGTCAATTTCACAACTGATTTCCTCGGGTTAATGTTGATTTAAAAGAAAAATAAGGCATTACCTGAGCTTCAATAATGTAATCAACTCTAATGAAAATTTAACAAATGTGTAAAACTAATATATTTTAGTGTTATTGGATGAGCCATGTTTCTCAATCAAATGAGCTTTTCGTTCAAACATTTTATCAAGGCGCAAAGGACAGCACTGTGGCTGATGCATTCACTCAAGCACCGGAAGGGTAAGATAGTTACAGGGTATGTCTTGTCAGTTTTCCTGTGACAGCCTTGATCAGGATTTTAAGGTATTTGTGTGCAATTATATAAATTTTCTGTTAACATAATAGTTCTTGTCTTAAGGGGGTGGGGTGTTATGCCCCCTGGGGCCATCTAGGAAGGTGCTATTCTTGCTGCTCCTTCTGCTTCCTCCTTCCTTTACATGGTTATTCAGCCCTATGTTTAATTATGGTGCTTTAGTCTTACATTTTGTTCTGGACAACACTCACAAACACTCTTCACTGACCCACATCACTGATTTAACTGATGACATTGTGTGAATACTTTGTATGATCCTAATTTCATTTTACTTGGTTAAAGTCACTCTCATTTGGTTTATTAGTATGTTAAATGTTATTCATGGTACTTTCCTCCTCTTGTTGTGGCCTTTGAGCCAGGTCATTAGAAGAAAACAACATGATTGGATTATGATGTAGAAATACAAAGAAGTATATAGCCTCATATATTATTAAATCAGGACAAATGTGACCGTTAAAAAGATTTCAGCTCAACTTTAAGTTGCTCTAGATGCCCTGCATGATGGATGACTGTAATTGGCTTTTCGTGTTTAGACTTTAGTCAAGGAGACAGCAGGACGATTCAAATCTTGCAAACATGACTGCTGAATGACCCATGCAGTTATAAAGTGTAATGAGATGTTGTGATGATTCAGAGCTCAGTCTGTGTTCATATTAAACTGCTCTAATCCATTTGAGGAGGATTTGTCAACACAACAACTAAGCACAGAAAAATAAAACACAGTTTATGAAATGGTGATAGACAAGACATTTTGGTCTTCATCCAAAGTTTGAGAGGTCAATAAAATGCAAATCATTTTTTAGATTGAAGAAATATATCTGGCATGTTTATCATTGCAAATACCCACAATATGATACTTTGACAACCATTTGTTTAAATGCTTCGAGCTAAATAAGACAGAGTGTCAAATCCATGCCTTGGACTATTACCTCAAGAAAACAAGGAACACTTAAGAACATAGCATTTTATTTCAATTCATTTTAATGCTTCGATCTGGCAACTGAAACTAAATTATCTTGGAAAAAAGACGTAGCAATGCAATCACACTACTCTTAGGCATCTGGATTGAGAGCAACAGCATGCGCCAACACATGGACAACAGTCACTAAACCAGTGCTTATTTGTCATTATCCTTCTGATGCTGATCAGCAGGAGTGATTCACAGTAGAATGTCATCTTTATCACCATTTACTCTACCTGAACTTCTATTTCTCTCCTCAAAACTCCCCAAAATGTTGCTCACGTCTCTACATACATTTTAACTCGACTCAGATGTGTAACATTATCAAATATTGCTTGGGGATCATTAACCATCTTTTCCTATTTCTGTGCATGCATACCTCTGTGTTATTCATTTTTGTAGCTAAATTAATATATGGAACAGAAAAGAGTTGTTAACACATTAGTTTGTTATTATTAGTTTAGAGATGATAAAATTGAGCACCGTGTCTATGTCACTGAAATAGAATTATTTAAACATGACATGTCATGTTTCTAATATTAAACTAAGCATTCCAGCATTAGATGTCTTAGCTATCTAAAAATGCTAATGGAGTTCTATGAACAGGTTACACAGAAGCTTCAGGTTTGTTTGGTTTTTCTACCAGTCTCAGCAATTTATTGTAGAAATAATATGTGAAAAAAAAAAAAAGAAAAGACTAAAGACAAAGCCAAGGAGGACTGGCTCTGAAAACTTACTGTACTTTTGATGTTGTAAAATCCACAAAAGCCGATAAACCATCACAAAGGTTAAATATTGCTCTAGCCAGGATGTAATTTCGGGGTGGGGGATTTTTCAGTGTGGACATTTGCAAATGTTTGCATTATTTCTTTTTTTTTTTTTAAGTTATTGATGGAGTTGTCCACCTGTGGGAGTCAAATAATGCACTGGGTCTCCTGGGGATAATTGGTGCTCAGGAATAAGTGGGAACCATTGTCGGCCGGGTCAGGATTCTGCCCAGGGGCATTGACTGCTTTTTGACCACTGAACTCCGAATGTTTTGCCATTTGATTTAACTCTTAGTCAAGTTAACTGAGAAATTTAATGGAAATAAAACAGAGTAATCAAGCATAATGTCTTGTGTCGGACTTTGGATTAGCTGGAAGCACATCAGCGCATCATCACCTAAGTGTGGTGGATTACTTCATTGGTTTAAAGCTTGGCTTGGCCTACACACCCCCGAGGATAAAATTCATTCGACTGAGGTAAAGATGTAAATGAACACCCCATGAACCACACCCGGCTCTGCCTATCGCTGGCTTCTGTTGAACTTAATCACTGAGTAAAGTTCTTTAGCTTCCCCATCAAGTCAATGTTATTGTCATCTGAGGTATATATCCTATCGAAAATAGCTAATTAAAAATGCAAACATGTAATTTTTGAAACAAGCTGTGAGTAATTTGTCCTCAGTTTTGAATTATCTGTATACTTTTCATTTTCTCATTTCTGTCTAATGGCACAAAGCCACAGTTAAATTTGCCAGTAGTGGAGTCAAAGGCATTCATTTGCTCTCGAAGAAACTGTTTGGGGCTGCCATCTGACATTACAAGATGATATGTGCCAGTCTTCATGTCAGTCTGATTATCTCTCTCCAGCTCTTTGGCTCCATCCTGTAGAAGGAAACAAGTGAGAGATTATTCATTGCAGGATAATGATGGTACAGCATCCTAAGTGCCAAAGGCTCTTGATGGACTGCCAGACAGAGGGTCTACATCTGTGTGTGTGTGTGTGTGTTGATAATAGTTTACCAGGCAGAGCGACTGTTTGAAAGAGTTGGAAGTGTCTCTAGCTGCACTTGAACATGATTTGGAGCTCATTCAGATTCAATTTGCTGTGGGCTGTGAGGAAGAGAGCATGGAAAGGAGAGAGCAGCACAAAAAGGACAAGAAAATCAAGAGGGAGACTAAAAGAACAAGAGTGGGTGGAAACAGAGAACAGGTATATTTGCACATTAATGCCTTCATGTCTGACCTATTAAGCAGAAGGAAGTGCATTCAGAACAAAGTGCTGCATCTTTCAAGGGCAGGTTGAAATAACATCGACCCTCTTCGACTGTTCTTTCTTCCTCTATTTGCTAATTCACTTGAGATGTTATATCGGAATAATGAGGTCTGGATTTTAACATGCCAAGTTCGAGACTTTAGAAAGGAATTTGTCTCCTGATGACTTTCGGTGCTTCTGTGTTAACAATCTGAACGAGAACCAAAGCAGGCAGAGACTGTAACATCCCGCGACTTACCCTGACCTACTTCTAGGGTAGGTCAGGGTACCCTGAAAGTAGTATCTGACAGGTGCATAGCTTTGGCCTTTCAGGGTACGTCAACACATACACAAACACACACACACACACACACACACACACACACACACACACATGCACACACACACACACACACACAGACACACACACACACACACACACACGCGCACACACACACACACAAAATTAATCGGGGCATTATTAGACTTCTAGACATTTAATTTCACATTCTAGGAGTTGGTAGGGATAGAGAGCACCACTATATATAGACAGAGACCTCAAAAATGTTTTTCATTAAAGGATCAATTTAAATAGCTGAAATATTAAAACAATAGAACAGAGTGAAAGCTATTCTATGACACATATTAAACCAGCCATCCACATGATGATAGATGAAGATTCATCATGTCCTCTAATTTTCCCATTGTCTCTGTTTCCAACAAATCAAATTCAAGACCTGATTGTTCTCTTGCTGCCTAATAAATGTCACTCTCTGACAGATGCCTTTGGAAAGAGATGATAACGCCATGTCATATCAGTCATGAGTTGCTGGAATGTTGCGGCTAACTGGTGGTATTTATGTACGGCGAAATGTCTGCATGTACAGTATGTTGTCTGTACCCATGGATATCAGGTGTTGGGTTTGCCTGAGTAATGTGCTTTTTGTTTCATCTTGCTATCTGCAACGGTTGCGAAGATATTTGGTGGACATCGCAAGGACTTACTAGTTGCAGCATACCAGTGTGAAACTGAGTATAGTTGTAGCGCCCCATAACGCCATGGGGTGTATTGAGTTCGAGTAATAATGAAATGACTGACCCAGACAACAGCTGTTAAATTTAAAGGAATCTCTTTACTGAAATGATATTTGGATTTTTGTTTTAAATGTAAAAGAAAAACTCCCTTATGGAACAAAATTAAATAAAATATTAAATGAAATGCGCAGATACAATGAAATGCCCAGAATATAACACAAGGCTTTACAACCTTAAAGATTGACTTCTCAAATTATATAATCCACTCAAATATTTCCCCAAATACTTAACACTGGTACCCTGTCTCTCTTCCTAACTATTTGTTACCCTTAACACCAAACAGACCATAAAATATGGACTTCTCCAAAATTGAGGTTTACTCAAATGATACTATTAAACTTTTGATAAATCATATTTATGAATATATCGGTTGAACTTAACCCATAAAAGATATACTGGCTTTGAAATGGACTGGGAAAAGATAAATTTACACCTTTAACACACCTTGTGGGCCCACATGTGCACACACACACACACCCCACCCACGATGCAGGCCTGTGCGTCGCTCCGTGCTGCGATGACGCGCTCATCGCCGCACGGACAACTCACAGCTTCCAGCAGACGCTGTAGAATCCAACACACAGCACCTGCGCCAAACGTGTCCAACGTCCAATGTGAAGGGAAACAGTCTCTCCGCGACAACCTCCTCCAAACTGACGTCTCGTAGATGCGAGGGTCGCCCGGCCGGTCCACCTCTCGCTCCGCTGATCCCCGATGACACACCGGGACCCGGGGTTTACTCCTCTTGCTGTGAACGTTGCACAAAACAATGAGCTACTTGCCCACCGCAAAATTAATTGTTGTCTCAACGTTACTTTTGCAGGAACCACAAAAACCACGCTGCCCCGAGTAGTAATCCGTTCACTCTCCTCTTTTCCCACAATTCCTCCTTTTTCTTTCCCGCCATCTCCTATGCCCCCCAGCCAATGCCCACAGGTGGCACAGAACGGAACACCTTCCCAACCAATCCCCAGCATCCACTCATACCACATTCAACCACCATCCATAATCTCGGTTTAAACCAGTCTTTTCCATATTAGAATGAATACCTTAGGACTGTTTACTCATCACGCTTTGAATTCTCCAGTATTAACCCTCAGTTAACAACTCATAGTCCCAACTTGAATGACTTTTATTCTCCTAGTAACTATTGTTACTTTTTTGAGTTTATTTCTCTCAAATACTATATTAAGAAATTAAGGGCTCCTTTAGTTCAAACCTCTAGTTTTCTCAACTGGGCTACATAGTGAAACTGCTTCCTGTTCACAGTGGTCACATGGATTTATGACACACCTTTCTCTCAAAGAGACATTACTTACCAGACTACTGGATTAACTGTAGCAAAGTGTCCACCAGAGTGTCCAGCTTCTGTGGTTTTGCAGGTTGTTGTCCTCCCAAATTGCTAATGCTAGTCCCTTTGTTGATGTTGAGCAGGTACCAGCAATGCCATAATATGATATCAATATACAGTATGTGATGCATTCTTTTTGCAGAATGCTTGGATAAAGGTATTAATAAAACAGTTAAAAAAAGGCTCAAAACTTATTTGGCTTTGTCCCTCAAGGGACCAAAATAAAGTCTCATCACGTTATACTGCAGAAAAATACATGGAAATTACATTTCATTGGTTGAACTAGGTACTAGGTGAGATCTAAATGCCATTTGAGTGAAAATGTGGCATGTGTAGACAAATACAAAGTACATTTTCTTTCACATCATCATTATGATGGATATTTCCTGCCAGACATCCTGGTATGGAAAGGATTGTTACACAATATAACCTTGGTTACTCTGATTTTCAGTCCAATGTGTTTCCTCCAATAATTCCTGTTACTGTAGGAAGGTGAATGAATGAATGAAATCCACCTTTGGGTCAAAACTATCAAGGTGAATTTCCATGACAGTCCTCTTGCAGATTCTGTAGTGTATCTATATCCCAAACCAAATTTCTCAGGTGGTAACAACTTCATCCACCTTATTGAATCTTCGATTTAATGTTATATTTAATATACGTGAAAAAAAGAATGACAAGAATATGTATATTATACCATATACGAAAATCTGTTTATCTAGAGGTTAGTCGACAAGATGCAGAAATCACTTTAACCTCCTTTTGTATCAGTCACATAACCATATGTGACAAAACACACACACACACACACACACACACACACACACACACACACACACACACACACACACACACACACACACACACACACACACACACACACACACACACCTACACACACATACACACACACACTGCGCCATGTTCATTGTCCTTGTGATGAAGGGCAAGGAAGCCACCCTGCTGTGAATATGAACAATATAAATAATAAACGGGACACAATGTATGGTAAGCAAAATATCTGACCAGGTCAACAGCAGCTTCTCTCCTTCCCTCTCATTTTCTCCTTCAGTTCATCTCTCCGTGGGACATGTTTCCTCTGCCTCATCTAGCCATCTTCCTTCATCTTCATGTTTATCAGTTTTCTTCTTTCGCTCCTTTTCCCTCACTCTAGAGGTGTGAGGGTAAAGGGTGAATGTAGTGACATCACCTCCTTTAACCCCTAAGCAACAGCAGGTTGCCTTTTTATCTTTCCACACCCACTGCATTATTCATTATGGTACATGCACATGGTGCATATAGAAGGCACACACAGAGACAAAGCCTAATGCAGCACAGAAAGAAAGGAAGTGAAGAAGGGAAGATGTCTGTTAATACATCAAGCGTCCATCTTTGGTACTCCTGTGCTATTATGTCTAATCCACTCAACACATTAACAAGAGACACATTCTCTTTTCCTTATAACCATTTGATAATTTAAAATGTGATCTTCTTCTTCTTTTCCTTTCGACTTTTCCCTTCAGGGGTTGCCACAGCGAATCAATTGCCTCCATCTAACCCTGTCTTCTGACTCCTCTTCTTTCAGAAGACTGATGTTAGATGGAGGCAATTGTTTCACTAATGTAAGATGTGATATTAGTCGCTTTCACCATTTGCATTAAAAATGAGTTTTCTTTCCAGGTCAGTCATCACTAGACATGCAGGGAACTGAAAGGTTACATTCCTGTTTGTTCCAAGAATTATAGAATGCATTCTAAATAAAGTTAGAAGTTATTTAATTTAAAAATGTGAAAAGTATTTAAAAGTTCTTTATCCGTGCAAAGAAAAGTCACAATCTATGTGGTGGATTTCGTGTAATCGTGCTGACAGCCTAACAAACTTTGCCTAGCAGAACCCCCCCACAAAACCACACCAAATCTCGTTTAAACATTCAGTAGCAGTGAAATAAGCAAATACAATATAAACAAGAACCAAGGCAGTCACAGACTGCAACATCCCTGTTGCAACCCTGTATTCAAAATTTTACCCTGACCAACTTGCACAGGTCGAAGATCAAAGTTAGTACTCTGACCTACTTTCATAGATCAAAACACTAGCTTTGATCTATGGTTTTACTCACACTAACCTTCTACCTTGTCTTTCTATTGCATCCGGTTCCTGAGTGGACAAAAGTTAAAATTTGACCTTGACCTACTTTTCTCAAGGTCAAGGTGATCGTCTCATTATCATCCTCTTTGCTGCCTGAGTAATGTACTTTTTGTTTCATCTTTTTATCTGCAATGGTTGAGAAGACGGATGAATGGACAAACACACAAACACGGACAATTACAATAAATCACCGCTTTGACGCGGGATGTAAAAATACCAAAACCCATGGATGCAGATGTACAAATAATAGGTGACGTTATTACTTATTAGTGTCCCTGCATATTCATATTACCTCACCAATAAAAAGTCAATCATGAATTCTGTATTTTACACACACTGTAACAAACCAATACCAAACAAGGCAGACAGATATAATTAACCTACAACACCTTAAATGTTGATTTTGCTTACCATAACTGATATTTAATGCTGTTCAGCTCAATGATCACATAAAGTTTTCATTTTCACAAATCTTTTTAAAAATCTCTTTACATTTTTTTTAAAGAGATTTTTTTTTTTAAATTATACCACCCATTGAATAGTAGAAAATAAAACAAAGGTCTCCTGACATAGCATAAGGATCATAATAAGAAATATGGTACGCTCTACGTTGACATGAGTTCACCTTGGTGTCCCAAGAGGATTATTTTCAAGTGCTGCATCAGGGAGGGGGTTGGGAGGGGCGGGATGCATCAAAGCAGTGGGTCTGGTGGATGGAGCAAGCTCAGGAGCAGTTGCTAAATGTTAATGCCAGTCTGTGGAAAGTGACCACCAGTTACATCAGTGCCCGGGTGATCTTGTATTACACTGAATAATACAATATTAAATTGGATTGGTCGAGGCTGTATCCACATGGGGTCACTGTAGCATGTGGAGTCTGACATTCCTGCTGCCTATGTGAGATCCGGCCTTCATTTCATCATCACCGCAAGTCAGAATTCCCACAAGTGCAGCTGATTTCTGCAATGTAGAATTCAACCTATCTCTGCAAACTCACCATATGTGAAAACCAAAGCTTTCTTTTAACACCGAGCCTCTGAAAAGACCAAAGCAACACAAACCCTGCTGCAGTAGCTCTCCCTGCTGATCCAGCCTTCATGATTAATCTGCTGCATGATCCAGGATGAATCCACACACCCACAGGACATGAGAGACACTCTCACACTGTCATCCTGTTGTTTTCAATGAGCCACCACAAAGGAAGAGGTAAAAATGTCTATGTGTTCTTTATGTGTGCGTTGGTGTGTCGCCTTCCAGATTGTTCTTTGTGTAGCAGGTTTCTCCAACTTGAAGCGGCTTTGCTGTCAAACCAAAACTACACACCTGAGCAACAGGAATCAGCTGTGGATGTGTGTGTGTGTGTGTTAAGTGATGATGAAACCCAGGTAGGTTGCAGTAGGGGGCTGCTCCCTTCCTTTCAGAGAACTCAAAAACCCCGCTGTCTTTATGACAAGCACCACATGCACAGCAATCCTAATTGCTGTCTCTTTCCTGCAGGGTGAGAAAATAGGCTACCTGAAGGCGTTGCTCTCCCACTCGTTTCCCCCCACCTTTGTTTCTTCTGCTGCATTCAATCTCTCCTTCTCTCTGTTCTTAGTTTTGTACAGCTCATTCCTTGTCCCCTCTCTTACGTGATTACTCTGCTCTCTGTTCTTGTGGACATATTTAAAACTCTCCTCCCTTGGGTTTGCTCTGTTAGCGTTTGCTCCTTCTCTACGTCCTTCCACCCTCACTACATCATGTGTTCTACCAGTATTGATGCTGTGAAAAGAATGTAAAAGAGGAAAGAGAAAGGCATGTATCACAAAAATTGCAAAGTACCACCTCTCGGTGACTCCAATTCAGTCACGCAGCAGCTTGTCAAGATCAGAAAAGAGGGGAGGAAGGAGGGAGAGGTGCAAGCAATGTAATGGGATATGCCCCCTTTTTTCTTCATCTTTGCTGCTCACTTGTGCCAATGCAGAGAGAGAACAACGACGCATTTAGATTTTCTGCAATCAAATAAAGTATCAGAAGCAATTAGACTGTATTAAGGCATGTACTCAGGATGTTAGAAGAATATTCCTTGATTAGCTTTTTGTTTTGTCATTAGAAGATTGACAGAAACTGTCAGCTCTTTTGAGATGATTATACCACCCACTGAACCTCAGCGGCATGCTGTTACACACCATAAGAGCAAACTAACACAAGAACAAGCATTGCTGTTCCCGCACATTTTAATGCTAATAGGCTTTTCCTGATTAGTTTCATTTTCATTATGGATAAAAGTTTGTCACATCTCAACGCCTCCTCTGAAACACATTCCGTCTCTTATTCATTGCTTTTCTCGTTGCATGACTTTGCCAATATTTTAATTATATTCTAATGGAAAAAATACTGGTTCATTTTTGGGGGGTGGTGATATTTTACATCTATTTCATTTTCAAAGCTCTTTGAACGTTCTCACGGATGGCATTGTCGCCAGAAAGCTTTTAGGAATCTCCTGACAGAACAGGAATTAAGGATGAAATGTAAGGCGAGGAAATGTACTGAATCATGGTTTTACGTTCCTAAAAATGCAAGGAACTGAAATTCAGAAAGATTTTTGCATTCAAAGTTTTTTATGTTTTAAAAACACAACATTAAAAACTTTTTCTGAGTCCCTAAAACGATCCAATTTGGCTTAATTTTAAAATCTCAAGGGTCATATTCCTTTAAATTGTTCACTCAGGCCAGGAAGTAACAGGTGAATGTCATTTAAATATCCTCTAACCTCGTTCTGCATCGTGTTCCAGCTGTGAATGGAGCAAAAATAGGCTAAAAGTTGAAAACTTAGTTGCTTCTTTTGTTATGTTATTTCTAACCACAATTTCTTCAAGCAAGCTAAAAAAAATTGGCCTTCAATTCATTTGTAGATGGCAATTCTTTCGTTTGTTACTTCTTTTTAATCGTACTTGCTAAGATTGAACTGTTTCGGTCTGCTGAAATGTGGAGAAGATAGAATTGTCAGGATGCTCTTGATTGTAATAAACAACTACACTGCCAACAATTAACAAGGCCAATAAAGACGACTGCAGTAAATCTAGTGCACAATAATGTTAGCTCTTCTGTCTGCTTTGTATTCTACACACACTGGCTGTAAACCACAAGTGCCGCTTTCTCTCCCGTCCCACACTGCTCTACATTCTTTATACACTTTGTAAAAGAAAGACAAAGACAGAGATGGAGGGTTCAGAGGGCTGCCCTGAGGTGAATAAATGCACAAACACACACACACACACACACACACACACACACACACACACAAACACACACACACAAACATACACATGCACACACACACAGGTTATCTCAAGTCCCATGCTGGTTTATTTGTTCAATTCACACTGCCTTTTGTCTGGCTTGACTGACGCATCAAGGCGGCATAAAGACAAGGCGTTTTACTAACTTCCCTCAAAACAGATGAAATAAAAATGATTACACAAGCGAGGCAGACACATTAATATGACAAGATACTGAATACACTTGTTAAGTAAACCAAATATGTGCTGTGTATAATTTCAGAGGTTGATTTTTTTTTGTAACTTTTAAAATGTAGCTATTTAGACGTATTAGAAAATAGTAAATCAATTTAGATCATGGATTTTCAGGGTGATCAGGGTGGGCTAGGTGGAGTTTATTTTCCAGGAGTTGTAAAATATTGTACTGATGCACTCCTGCCTGATGTAATATTCCAGGGGAGTGGATCACTGATTCTGTTTACAATATGGACAGACCAATCTTCAGCAGGCTGATGCCTGCTTATTCAAGACTATGCCAGAATTTAACCTGCCCCAAAAAGCCTTTACAGAACAGGAACCCTCGTCCACAGGTCATCCATCTATGACATGATTGAGACAGTCATGCCTGCACTTGTGATTCAGAGTATCGTATCAATCCACTGGAAATGTGGGAGGAAGTGCCAATTCAGATTCACAGGTAGCTGAATCTAATTGAGCGTGAATGCCTTCCCTGCACCACAGGGCCGACTGTCAACTGGCTCATGCTCCTGTATGGCTGCCAGATTTGGCCAGGTTGGATGAGTACAAATCCACACAGTCTGTGTAAAAATCAAATAAGGAGCAGATATATATATATTTTTCATTATTAGAATACAGAATAGAATAAAAACACTATTGGTATTTGTCTATTTTTACCTAAACCTTGAATTTGATCTCAATTTTCTTTGCCCCCAGCCACAAGACTTCCCAGGAAAATTAAAGCTGATGATCCAGACAGGTGATCCAATCACAGCTGGCACCCGGCGCCAGTTCTGTCTGCTTTCATGTCTCCATTATAAACAAAATGAATGAATAAACACACTTTTGCCCATGTATTGTTGCTTCTCTGATGAAAATTCTAAGTGATATGACAGCAGTACCAACCATAAACCTTGGCTGTATATATTATACTTTCATTTTAGATTTTAGCATTTGATTTGTTATTACTGGATGAAACATAAAAATTGTATTTAAAAAATAAAAAATCAATCTGTAAATATCTTCTTTTCATTTAATTCAAGACATGGGTCATACATTTCCTATTTATCATGTACAAAATAAGTTTAAATGCTCAGTGAGGAATAAAATGATTATAATATATCAACCATTTTTACCACTGTTAAAGACAGAATAACAGAAAGAAGGAGATGTGCTAACAGAAAGCCAGTTCCTTTTTAGTCATTCAGGCTTTGGGTCCATTTTGAAAGTGCAGAGGAAGAACATTTATGGATGGTAATAGAATGGAAAGGAGGATGGAAAAGGAGAAGGAAGAAGATGACAAATGGAAGAAAAAATCAGAATAAAAGAATAAAAAAAAAACTTTTTGTGACTTCTGGAACTGGATGGAGGATTCTGCTTTGGGATCCAATCAAAGACTACAAAACCAGTTGTCAATGAAAAAATAGTACTTTCCTGCATCGGTGCTGTGTGACAGCTGCTGATTGGACAAGGTGGATAGGAGAGAGTGCTGGGCTTGGCGAAGAAATGGAAGGACAGATGGTTGGAGACTGTTGCGTCGCTGATGCAGTGGGACAGCTGTCAATAAGAAGGAGAGGGAAGAAGAAAAGTGATGACTGTAGGGAAGGAAGAGACTGGAGAGCGGTAAGGTGACAATGACAAAGTGTCAGTCACAGTCAGGTAGGAAAGAAAGTGGCGAAAGATGGAAAAAGAAATAAAACGGCAAAGTAGAAAAAGTCGGTGAAGTTTATTGATGCTGTTGTCACCACCAGTGAGACAAGATTTTTTTTCTTCACCTGCAGCACACACTTTTGTTGTGTTCTGCAAACAGGTGATAACAGTACAGGAGTGCACAAAGAAAAAAAAAAAACACCTTTGTGGTTTTCTAACTATAGTCATCCTCTCCACGGCACGACTAAAAATAACACATGTTCCATAATTTCCATTTCCATAGGTTTCCTTGTGGTACACCATAGGTGATGGACTAACTGTTAATTGATCATTTTATAAGCTCTAGACTCTAGAGCAAAGGAAATTAATAGCAAATTTAAGACATGCATATTTCATGCTCAACTGGACATTAACTTTGATTTTGCTAATGGGCCATTCAATTAATAAAGCAACATCAACATTCAGTGCAGGTTTCTCGCAACAAATTGCCACCAGTTCTCTCTCCAACAGTTTTTGTTTGTTCCTCATCATCAACACCTTTACTCTACCTGCTGCCTGCTAGCTTTGTGCTATTTGGTTTGATTGTGCTATCATAGTTAATGTGTCATTGTCTGATGACTCAAGATGAGAGTATGACATTTTATCTAACAATACAACACATTTTGTTCTTACATTCTTTAAAATCCAACTTGGCAGAAGCTTTCTGAAGACAGGAAACGGATTGTAATAAACACATGGGAATAGTTCTAAATCAAAATTAATCCATATCCCTGAACTCGTAAGGCATTCAACCAGCATTTTAACCCGTTTTGTCTTAGGAGTACACTCAAGGAAATTGGATCGAGGCTGGGCCGTGGCCTGACTCTCGCAAAACATATTACAATGTGGCAGCGTGCGGACCATTCCCATTCCCATTCCCATCCTCCCGACTCCCTCAAACCTTTCACATCCTCCCTCTGTCTCCCTCTGGGGAGGAGTGCCTTCATTTAAATAAAAGCTGTTTCGACAGTACCGTAAGTCTACAGAGAGGAAGAATCGGCTTAGTAGGGTCTGTTGTAACTGGGTCATGTCCCATGACCCTCCACACAGACAAAATGTACATTCAGCCCAGTTTAGTCTTTAATTTGCATTATTGGGATGATACATAAGTTAATGTGGGTTTTATAAATGGATGGTACATCGGATCATGTATACCACTCTTCATTGTGTGATTGGCTGTGGGTTAGAGTGTTTTTATGGTGTGTATCTATCGTAATTTGATTCATGGTTTTTGTTTAAATATTTAATTTTTACATTTCAATAATTTACTGACTTTTTCACTTCCAGTGGTGAGGAATTAAAGTCCAGTACTCACTTGACTGGGATGCATGATGTCAGAGGAAGAAAGATGAGTCCATCTCAGGTGTAGCTGGCTGAGGTAATTCTTTTTGTGTTCACCTTTCAGAAAGCATGGGCTTGATAATGGTAAGAGGCTGGGTCACCATTACTGATATAGCTGCAAAATATAATAGCTCTGCATGCAGGGTTTAAATGGAGTCCATGCCATGCTGATATTGAATACTGTTGATTCTACAACTTATTTACATATTTTGGATTATGTCTTGATTGGATTTGAATTTTGACCATAGGAATCCCTTTTGGCTTCAACATCTGAGCAAGTGGGAACCAATATAAGTTTACTTTCTACGTTTTGAAGACCAATATCAGCTGCTGGTGATTGTTCTAATACCATTTAATACAGTTAATCTTTAGGGTGAAGAGGTGAAAACTTGAAGACACTTTGATGAGGATGTTCAGAATTGTTTTCGGATGTAATAAAATATAACAAAAAACTTTTGTTTTTTAAAATCTTGTATCTCTGCAACCACAAGAGATCACAGAGATCCTCAAACTGTGACCAATCACATGATTCTCTGAAGGATGATGCCCAGCAGAGATAAAACACAGGAAACAGAAACAAGCAGCAAAGAACACAATTTTCTCTCTTTATATTTTCTCTCTATAGTAGTTTTTGTCTCTCCTTTGGTATCACACACTTTTTCACTTTCCTACCAACTGGGCTAAATTGAAACTTTCCAAAACAATTTTCAGTCCATGTCAGTTTTCACCAAAAAGGATTCAACGGTGCACACTGTATGTGCATGTGAGTTTGTGTGTGTCTCAGTCTGTGTAAGAGACAAAAAGATCATTTGTGCATGTGAGAGGCTCAGCTCTGTTGGTTAGAAATAGCAGAATATGCCCTGAGAGCTTTTTCATCCTAAGGCATGTGTCTAGTTAGGGCAATTCTTCTTCTGATTGACTCCAGAGGAGGCGTGTGTGTGTGTGTGTGTGTGTGTGTGTGTGTGTGTGTGTGTGTGTGTGTGTGTGTGTGTGTGTGTGTGTGTGTTTGTGTGTGTGTGTGTGTGTGTGTGTGTGTGTGTGTGCGTGCGTGTGTGTGTGCATCTATTTATTCCAGCCTTTCCTCAATTGACTCCGTAGGTGACGGCTCATACCGAGTGTGAATATCACTATGTGCGTGTGTGACCTATTTTCCAGTTATTTCCCTGTATTTTAGTGTTTTGTCAGGTGGCACAGCAGCAATCTAAACTGGCTTAATAGCTGCTGCTAAAAAGACAGCATCTATTCTCCCATTGGGTGTCTCCACTTCCCTCTCTTTTCTTTTCCTTTTTCTTTACCTCTTTCTGTCCACCCTTCCTCTGCCTCTCCTTCTCCCCATCTTTTTCTTCCCATTACTCTGGCTTATCACTGCTTTCCTCCTGATGTTCTGCCTCACTCCCAATTTCAGTTTTCATTTTAAACACATCAATTTCCATAACTGTCAAAAAAATAGTAAGATGCTGCATTTCAAGACATCTAACAACTATTTCCTGTTTTGATGGCTTTGACTGTCTAATTTAACATTCTGCAATCCAAGGTGTTGGCATAATATTAAGGAGCAGAAACAGAACTGTGCTGTGGTGTGTAGCATGATAGTCAAAATAAATATAAACATAACATTAACAATTGTGAAATATGTTTATTAATGATAAATGTGAGCCGCACAATATACAAAATGTGCTAAACAATAGAACCGCAAAAATGCCCTGCAGAGGTATAAGCAAATTTGTGGTGGTTCGGGGAAATAGGTGCAAATGTGCGCCTCAAAATCTATGAAGCAGGATAGCGGTGAAACAGCAAATGCATGCTCTAAAATACTCCCTATGGAAAGAAATAATCTTGAAAGAAGTAATGACCAAATGGTTTCACAAAAGTAGGTTGCAAACTTAAAATCCCTGTATCTCTTGACTTTGTCTTGGCATAAATAGGGCCAATGAGAAATTCATTTTAGCTTAATTCCCCAAAGTAATGTCCTTCACCACTCATTTCTCATGTATGACGTCTTTTCCTCAAAAAATGAATAAAAAACACTTCTATATAGAGCAATAATTATTAGTTTCCACACATCATCATCAGTCGCTGAAATGCCATGCTGTCCTGTAGAAATTACAAATAGGTTTTAGGGAGGTGAAAAATGTGTCTAGACAAGAACTAAATTACCTAATCTAATTTTATGTGCTTCCATGTGTGTACTTTGTCACTGCACATTTACTGTTGTGTGGTTTTGACTGTGTAGCAGCCAATGTGTACTCGCACCTCGGCCTAAGCCCATTCCTGCACTTTGTATGCTGTAATTGAGCCATCACTTGGCGGATGTTGCTTGAGCAAACAGCAGCTTTCTAGCTAGCTCAACACCGGATATAATTGAAATTAAAAGGTAGACGCATTCATCATGCTGAGATGGGGTTTAATTGAAATGCATGTTTGTTTGTGTTCATGTGTGCATTTTAGCGGGGTGGTGTTTATGTGTGTGTGTGTGTGTGTGTGTGTGCGTGTGCGTGTGCGTGTGCGCGTGGGGAAGGTATATAGAGACATCAGAAAACAAAAGCAATAGGGTGAAAAATGGAGGGAGACTAAGTTTCTGTGAATGTTAATGAAAATGTTTGTGTTTTTGTGCGAGTGTTTAAGAAGGATAGTGAATCTTTAATGAAGCTGGGAAGCTAAGACTCCATATCTGTACCTGCCTTGGTGATAAACAACATGGGAGACAGATAGCATCCACAAAACCTTCACGTCCCTCTTACAAACACTCTTTCACTCTTCGTTTTACATTTTTCTCTTTACCTCTTTTCTCTCCTGTTGTATATTTGGACCCAGTTTTGTGATGTTTAAATGCAAATCATCACATTAAAGGAAGAGTCATAAGTATTGAGATACAGTATATACTTTTGTCTACAAGGGCAAAGGAAAAGCTTGCCTCACTCATGTTTTGTCTGATAACTCTAGAGAAGGTTTTATGTACTGTATGCCATGTCAATTCTTGAATTATTTGGAATTGTGTAGAGTTTTATACATTCATATTGTTCCATTGCCACTTCTCTCTCATAACAATATGTTGTTAACAATTAAATGTTTTCAACCAGTTCATCCATTGAACTTTGACAGACGTTCATACTCTTATCCATTTCCAGATATTAGTCTTTGTCCCAGATATAACCTAGAGTATGATCATGTTTAAAGTCTTCTGAGGAACAGCAAGGTTTGTTAACATCATAGAGTCAAAACAGGAAGTTGACCTTACAAATGTTCTTCACAAGAATATCACGATAATATTCACATCTTTCAGCAGACAGACAGTGTTTATCCAAGGATTAACCAGTGTGTTACAGACACTTTAATAGTTACACATTATATTGTCAAAAGTTATCAACATGCTCTTTAAAGTCTCAGATTTAATGTTATCCCTTCAAGCAGAAATCCACGTTTTTTTGTTCATTAATCCATGTTTCTGACATTGATGATGTTGAATGGTTTTTCAAATGTTACTTGTAATTGTTACTCCTTAACTTATCAAAGTTGCTCTTTAACTCTTTCATAGAAGAGACCATCTGGTCTAGAGCATCCTCTGATTTTCCTCTTTCTCTTGTCATTTTGCAGAGAATCAGCGAGAGTCAGTATGACTATGAGTAGGAGAGATAGCGACAACAGGAGACAGAAGAAAGATGTCCGTCCCCGTTGAGAGCTGGACGCCAAGTTCTGACCCTCAACAAGAAATCAATGAAATGAGTATCAAGTTTATCACTGCATTGTGTGACTGACCTGTAAAAGGCATAGAGAGACTTGCACAGGGAACTAGCTTACCAACCAAGGACAGCTTGTGGATTTTGATGAATAATTATTCAGGAACTTTTCTTTATATTGTTCAAGTATCTTTTCTTCTTCCTCATCTACAAGTAAAAAGGCTATCATTGTCTCACCTGTGACACCAGTTTTGCCCTCTGCTGTACTATTATTCAACAAGTTGGGATGCAGGTTAAGATGAAAATATGCTAGGATATCCATACTGTGTTAGTCAGAAAACTGAAGTGGGTTATTGGTTATGGTTCGTGAGTAGTTCTGTTTGTCTAGCTTCTGGTCCCTATAGATTCTCATTGCAGTGTGGACAGAATTGAACCAAATGATAAGATGGCCCTTGATGCACATTAAGGAGGATTTAACCATCACTTCAGGTTAATGCCTTCCCTTCTGCAAGACTGGAAGAGTGTAAGATTTGTCTGCATAGAACTGTTTTTCAGTCTCTTTGTAAGTTCTTGATCACATCACTACCTTGAGGTTTGACTTTTTGAGACCTCTTAGTGACCAAATGGCTGCTTTTGTGGTAGCACAGTCGCAGCCAACTCAAAGTCAGTCAGTCAGTCAGTCAGTCATTTTCTTAACCGCTTAATCTGCTTACGCGGGTCGCGGGGGAGCCGGTGCCTATCCCGGCAGTCTCAGGGCGCGAGGCGGGGGACACTCCGGGCACGACGCCAGTGCACCGCGGAGCCACACAGAGACAAACAACCACTCACACACACATTCACTCCTACGGTCAATTTGGGACCGGCTAATCAACCTAAAGCGCATGCTTTTGGAGGTGGGAGGAAGCCGGAGAACCCGGAGAGAACCCACACAGACACGGGGAGAGCATGCGAACTCCGCACAGAGCGGGACTCGAACCCGGGTCCGCCGTGTTGTGAGACGTTGTGCGCTACCCACTGCGCCACTGTGCCGCCCCCAACTCAAAGTAGAGTATGTTAACACAGACCTGCACCGGCGCACAGTCACATCCAACTCAAGGAACCTCAGGAGTTAAAGTACAGGCTTCAAGGTGCTTCTGAGTATCAGATGTTCCATTTATCACTGTGTCAGAGCCTGCTCCTAGCTCAGGACTTCCAATGCTTTTGAACGGACATCATTTTCAACTTTGATGACCTAACTCCTACTTTCCAAGGGACCGTCTTCTGACAGCTGTCAGTTAATTTACCGCTTTTCTATTCTGAGTCTCGCTATCATATAACCACAATTTTATGGTCTTTCATATTGAAAGAATAATATGCAGTGAAACACTCCCGACACTTCAACTGTAGTTAGCTCCCATATCATTCAGGGAGGTAGATAAATTGCCTAGACCACAAAAACACCTTTAAAGAAGATGACACAAAAGCATAGCTAAAGGGGCATTCCACCAGTTGACACTTTAAAGCCACTTTACTACCAATATGAATTAGTATTCACCCTCGGTTACCTTTTGGAGAGGCTTTGTTAAGTCTGACAAAGAAACCCTGAAAATATAATTTGGCTAACTTGGCTAAAGACTTCTCTTTTTTATGACCTGAGACACCCTCTTACAAGCTGAAGGATTGTGTCTTGAAAGACATTGCTGTATCTTTTCTTGACTATTGTGTATCATATATTGCATGGCTGAAAGGGATTCAGTCATTTCTAAAGCTACACCTTAACCTTAACAAGTACCTTTCACATCATCAATATTAATGCATGTGTCCTCATGTATATGGTGTTGAAAAAATGGCAAATACTGAATCACTGTCAATGCATAGATTGCTGAGAAAAAAAGGCCCCATTTATTGTCATGGTAACTTGTTCTGTGATACTATAATTACATTTATCCACTGACAACCTGTAGTTTCCTCTTTCAATAATATGTTTAAGGTTCAAATTTTCCAACAATTTTCCAACTAAACAGAGAGGAAAGATCGGGTTTTGTTTCCAAGAGATCAGAATGTTCTTACACTGTTTTAACGCTAATGGTGTAAAATAAATACAAGTTTACAACAAAAATGTGAAAGTTTGTGAGTTTTACTGACATTCTCATTCTTGGGTCACATCTGGACCTGGAGGTTTTTTTGTCCATGCATGAGTCGCCTTCAGCTTCCACCCATAGTCCATAGACATTCAATATCGGCAATAAAATTCATCATGGTCCATTCATGTGATGTCTTTTCCCCTTGGATTTTTCCAGTGTTCCTCGTGTCTTCTGTGTGTTTCTGGATTATTGCCTTTCTCACAGACTGTATTATGATTATTATTTACTTTGGATTTTGGATCGGCTGTGTACTGAGCATCTTTTTGGCTGTGTTTAGATTTTGCTGTCTCCTGTTGGATACTGTAGCCTGTAAGTTTTGATATTTGCCATTAAATCAATAAGCTGAACCTCAACTGCCTCTTGTGTCTGGATGTGGATCCTTTTCTTTGCTGCCTGAAAGGTATGACAACATTACGGTGTGCCAAATGTTGCTCTTTAAGTATGCAACATAGATGTGTGCACATTTAGTTGATTTTTTTCTAGGCGTCTTCTGACCCACTGCCAGACTGCTATAGTGTCGTATCTATGAGACGATAGAGGGGAAACGGGTTGATGGAGGCAGGTGAGTGAGTGAGTGTGATTAGCAGAAGCTTTTAACAGAAGAGATGAGACAAAAATAACAAATGCGCTGATGATATTTCACAGTGTAAAGTGGTTACACATTTGATTGACACATAGTGTTATGTAATATGTAATTCATCAGGTATGCTGTCACATGAGATTTTATTATGTTTTGGGTTGAAAAATTGATGTTAACAAAGAAAAGAAAAAGAACAGAAAGATTATTATAAATGAGGCAATAAACCGGCCTTAGCTGTGATGTAAAATTAATTTGGTTTCATTGTTTGAGCTGGGTATTAAGTTTACAAACTGTTCTAGCTCAAGGAAAGGATACAGACAGAATACATGATGCAAACTGTACAAACAGCACAGTAAATCCACAGCAGTTTGTCGAAAGATGGGTTTAGGTTTGGGTTGAACTGCTACCATTATGTTGGGTGTGTTAATTCCTTTATGATTATAACATGTGATAAAAGTGATCTCCATTGTTAAATTCCTGCCCCACCCATCATCTTTTTTTTTCTACAGCATGACAGAATTGAAGTAAGCAGCCATTCTGGGATAAATAATCAAACCATGACTTGGCCCAAGCATCTACACCGATGTAATGTTGCTGTTAATCGAAATAAATAGCAGCACTGTGAGGGATGGGGATGGGAACCATATCTACAAGGGACTGACATGATGCAGTTGATAACTTTAAACCCAGGTGACATTCTGATGCAAAGAATATAAAAACTGACCTGGCAGAATGATGAAATAATCTTCAAAGTGTTTTAAAGTGTTTTTTAAACACTTTAAAACTGAACCGCACAATATGTGACATTATAATTACCTTGATCGATACAGCAAAGACTTCAAAGAAATAATTTCATGAAATAGTTTTCATAAAGCTAAGATCTTTTCATGAAATTTTCTAGCACAGGTGGTGTTTCTCAGGATCGCTCTGAGTTTTGACATGATCCTATTCTCCAGATCTGTCTCCCCAGAGTCCAGGCTCTGACCGACCACTGGACCAGCTCTGCGGATGAGTCTTGTTTCGACGTTCCGCGTCCTTGTTCCTGTCTCCTTCACCCCAACACACAATAGGGTAGGACAACAGACAGCATAACCCTCTGTCTTAAGTGAAATTCAGTTTCTGTTAAATATTTCAAATTCCTTTTAATGGTGACAGCTGTGCTTCAGGCTTGTGAAATATATCTTTCACTCTTTCAGAATGATTATTTTTCATCTTCTTCATTTTTTCAAATTCAGAATCAGTTGTTTAGTATTCTGCTTAGGAATTTTGCTTCTAGACACGTGTAAGCATGCATGAAGAATAATGGCATGTCACATGTTACACACAAGTAAGAGCCTATAAAAAGTACACACACACATACACACACACGCACACACACACACACACGCACACACACACACGCACACACACACACACACACATACCCACATTGTCTGCAGAAACCTTAACTTGCCTCTCTTGGCTCTGTGAGTCATGGAGCAGCAGAAACAACAGAAGGACGGAATTCAATAAGAAATAAAAGCAATGCTGACAGGTAATGCCCTCACTACACTTCACAGCCATTGTCAATAAAGAAGCAATTACTAAAATGTCGCAGCCATTTGTATGCTGCCTGGGGACATGGGAGGGAGGGGGGTCTCTGTAGATTAGTTGTGCTTGTCAAAGAGAAAACAAACATAAATAAAAGTCGAGGCAAGCAAACACATTTATATGAATAAAGATACAAACTCAGGCAAAAGCAAGAAACGTGTGCACAGCTTATTATTAAAGCAGACTGCAGACATACTGAGGATTTGTGCTCAGGGCAATGATCACTTTAACAAATGAAGGCGGTCAATCACTATCAATATCCTGCCGTGCCATCAACCACTTTGGGGTTTACATTCGTCTCCTTTCATCATTCATGTGCTCAGAGGTTTGAACATTCAGTTGCTGTTTGGTTCTCATGATTCAGTTTATCACCAGTTTGCAGTAAAGATTGTTTTCATTTGAATGGAGTCCTTCTCACCATGGCTGGACGTCTAGCAACTTACATTAAAAGAAAATGCCCTGATGGTTCTGACGGAGCTCAGGATTCATTCCTACTGAACTGTCTCTCCGCATAAACTTGGAATCTACGGGTACAGACCCATGCAGGTGTGGCTGCTGTGCCATGTTTGAAAACACACACACACACAAAACATGAATCCTTTACTTTTTAAAAATGATTCTGATGGACATGCCAGTGGATTGTTTTGGGTGTCCAATCTGGCTGAAACTACCAAAGTGATGTTTTTGTACTCTTTTCATTTTTTGCAATGAACCAGCCTGGTCTGAAAGGTGGTGAAAAGCACTAGGTACATAATTTTATTGATTTTATAATAGCTACACTCATGGCCTGTGCTGTTTGTTGTTGCATGTAATTTTCTCTCCCACAGTCTGATGCTCCACTTTACATTTTTTGCTCTAATATATTAAAATACCAGTTCTGAGAACTGGAAATGTGAGGAGGAACAAAAAAAAACAAAACAAAAAAAACCATCAGAGGACCTGCATCACACTTTACTCATAGACTGTTTAATATGATCCTCATACTTAAAAGGATAGAAGGGAATTGTGAACCTATATATAACCTGACCAATTGCATGTTAATTTCATGACATACTGCAGATGCTTTTAACCCAAACACACCATCACAAGAAGCAATCTGCATCCAATTATGTGAATCAAACAGGAAACCAAACTCATTCTGACTGCTGTCATTAGCCTGCTGTCATTAGAAGCCGAAAGCCAAAGTGTTGTGTTACTTTTTTTGTTCTGTAGAACTCTTGTTTTTGACTCTTTCTGATTGAATTGAATTTCACTATAGCTATATAACCTCTTGAAGTAGATTATTTCATGACTACTGTCGACAGAATGGATATATTTTCACAAGATGAAACAGCCCAATAAAGAAAATAAAAGTGGGCAGGTTGTCTTCCAGGCTTGTTCATGGATTTTGGAAATTTATCACAAAAGCTGAAGGAAAACATCACACATTCCTTCTTTGAGTGACAGATTCAGGTGCGTGTTTGGGGTAGAGGGTTAGATGTGAGTGACATGACTGATGATTTATTGACAGCCTTCGTTAACGATCTCTGATTGGACCCAAGCAGACATGCAACACACACACACACACACACACACACACACACGGACCCAGCAGTGTCCACAGGAGTCCTCCGGGTGATTAGAGGCACAGAAACCCATCATTGATTGCTCCTTTGTTCATGATTACCCCCTCATACATCCTCTGCTGACACACACACACACACACACACACACACACACACACACACATGCATGCACACACACAAACACACACACACAAAGGTTGGTATGATTCAGTGTTTGTTGATCAAAGTTGAACTGTTGCTGGTGTACCCAATCTTTCAGTCGTGTTCCTCAGAATAAGGAGATACTCGTCAATTTCTGCAGATGCTGTTATACCATCATGTCACAGGAAGATAGCCTTTTACGTGTGTATGACATTCAATCACAAGCACAGACATAAACCAACACACACACACGCAAACACACCAGTGTAGTGTAGTACTGTGTAGACATCCATAAACACACTATATCCCAGAGACAAATGCTTTGTCCCGGCTCATAAAGAGATCCAGGTTATGAGACACAATAAACATGTCAGACTCACCAGATGGCCGAATCAAACAGCTTAACAGCAACGTACGTGTGTGTTGACATGTTTACCTCCACTTTTTAGGTGTGTATTTATCAGATGATGTTTTTACACAGACCCAAAGTTTTCTTTGGGTGTCGTTGTGCATACAGGCGTGAAAATCCACTGTGACCTCCACTTATTTTAAAATAATGAAGTAGTGTGTGTGTGTGTGTGTGTGTAAGTCAACACTTACAGCTTACTTAAATACAGTGACGTGCGGTGAGGTTCATGGTTGGTGAGGCACTGATTTCATCATAATTAGATTTACAAACATATGAACCTACAGTGTAGCTTATTCACCATTAAATCAGCAACAGTGAGTGGGTTATTTTTAAAGTCTCAGAGCAGAATTATTTACATCCAAACTGTAACGCACAAATAAGCACATTTGATTAAAGAAAAGGTTATCTTGTTACCTACATATTTGTTTATATGTTACGTTTACTTATAAATGAAGTCCATGCGCTGCATTCTGTGAGTCTAGGAACACAGCGCACTTCCAAATGCTGTCAGCCAATAGCATGCACGTACAGTATCACGTGACTACCTACAATAAAAACCGCGATGTTGTGAAGTTGTGCATCTTGAAGAATGAACAAGCGAGGGATTACTGTATTTGTATGCCTTACATCTGTAAAGCATGACAGAGCATTACCAGAACAAGGAAACACCTGTTGAGCCAGGAAGAATCCATTTCTGATTCTAAATGAAATCGCTGCTAGGTTTATCGCCAACATATTTTCAAAGCGTTGTTAGGCATAATAAATGAGGACCTGCAAAACAGAGCAAACAGTACGCAGGAAGGACTGACACCCTGGGGCTGTGATATAATGGAAAAGAAAAGAGTAAAATATTATAATGTTGGTCAGTTCATTGTGAGCTTGTTGCTGATTAACTCAAACCGCTATTTGATGCTACACTTACAAGTACGTCGGACCTATTCAATCATTTAGTTGTGAAGATGTGTTGATATATTAAATCTTGAAATATCGATATTTTCTCCTCTACTCAGAAGAGGAGGGGGTGAGACAACTATAAAAGATGTGTACTGAGTCTTCAAAAGATGTGAAATGCGGAGGAGGAGGACAAGAAAGGTGGATAAATAAAATGATGAAAACATGAGACAATAAGTAGCAACAGACAGTCCCTAACAAATGAGTCACAAGCAGCGATGAGATTAAATCTAACTTACTGACTGAGTACATCAGGAGTACACACGCTCATTGATTTTCTCCTGATCAATATCCCTCATAGACGAGAGATGAACAGTTATGTTGTGTTTCCCGTGCACAAAACAAACATTTCAAGTGAAGAATGCGCAAGTCCTTTATGTCATAAACATTTCATTTTGGTCAATTTAGCTGCAATGATAAGACAGGCTCTCATTAAACTGTATAATTTTAATTAGATTTTGATCTAATTCTATTGTCGTGTTGTGGCTGAACGACGATACGCTCGTCCAAATAGCCCTGATGAGCATCTACGGTGGAAGAAGTGGTATTGATTAAAGACAAACGCTGTTCAAATGTGGTTTAAATGATCTCTTCAAGAGAGTCTGATTAGATATGAATATTTGAGCACGTACGTGCTGTGAATAGGAAATCGTTGAGTCTGTTGGCCTGGCCGAGTCGCAGATCACCCGAAACTAAGAATCCATAATCATTCTTCATTAATAGTTGTTGTGCGATTATGATTACAAAACTTTTTTACTGTGTGAAACGGTCATGGAAATGGTTTTACTGCGTAACCCATTAAAATAAAATGCTCGTTGGACGTGGGGAAAAAATCAATCTGGAATGCTTAATGAATGGTGCAGATCATTTCCAGGAAAAATGCACCAAAAGATTGAGGAGTGCAAAGCGAGAAGAATTTAAAACCAATAACAACCCCAGCAAGAGCAGAAACAAGTTTTTTTCCCCAGTTTCAAAGATATTTCCAGACATGTGGAATGTACAGATTTACTTAAACTGACTTTATGAGAAAGAAATATACACATTCAATCAGTTTTGGAATGTTTGAGGACTGTTATTTCTTTTATTAATTTCACAATACAAAATCTTTCATACATCATTAAACTGATATAGAAAAGATGCCCTATCCGAATATTGGAATTCCTGACCTTTCCTTTAATGGAGACATTGTGGCTAACTTTCTAAATTTCCACTTAGAAATTTGAAAAACTAATACAGAACAATTTGAGATGACCAATATTTTTTCACAGTAGACACATCTACACAAACACATGTAAATACAAACCTGCACGTCATCAATTGCATTCACCTATTGAGTTATCGGGCACAACAAAGTCACTGACATAAGTCTGGCCTTATCAATGCTGAGTCGGTGTATTCAGATTTGTCTTTTCTTGCGCCCTGTATTGGAAATCACTTCTTCTTGTTTCCATGTAGGTTTGATCAAAGGTGGTTAAAAGAGTCATTGATCAATCCATTACCGACAGGTGCTGCTATATCCTGATTAAGTTTGTGCTTCAATCCTTCTCCAGGGACAGAACATCTCTGAGGAACTGAGATGTTCACATTCACTGCCCATAAAGAGAACTCATTTGAAGACACAGGAATTCAATGCAGTTCAAGCCTTCATCAATTGACCATCAAGTAAATATGCATATTTAACTTCATATTAACATGGAAACCTGCACATTTATTCAAGAAAAACTCATATTATTTGTAATTTTTCACATTTTGTGCTTTTATTTCATACCACTTTCATCCTCCCTTCATCTTTTCTTGTATTTTTCTACATTCTACCATTTCTCTATCCTTCCCAACATCACATCTCATTGGAGTTTAACCTTGTCGTGCCCCTGTTCTGTTTAATCACTGTACTGTAGAAAAAGAGTGGTGGGGGTGGGGGTGTTGTTTGGAGAGATGATTAGAAATAGAGAAAAGTTTTGTGTCTGCGAGTGAAGTTCACCTCTGTCTCGTTCTCCCAGCAGCAAGGGCTAATGGATTAGTTCAATGTGCTGATTTCTGCAGAAAACTAGCAGAAACTGGGTTTTAGTGTGTGTGTTTGTGTGTGTGTGCGTGTGTGTGATTGAGTAGAAAGTGTAGACATTCTCCACTCATACCTTCATGTGTACATCACTTGTTGAAGTCTTGAGCTTTTTTTCCAGTGTGTATGGATGTGTGTGTGTGTGTGTGTCATTGTGATTCACCATCTTCCTCACGGACCATCTCGATGTGTTTATAAGTGGAGGCACCAAAGATCTGGATATAGCTCCATGAAACACTTTTCTACTTTGTTCCATTATGGCCGAAACACACAAAGCTGCTTTAATAATACATACCGATGGACGCCACCTTGCTCATTCTGTCAGATAGAGAGAAACGAGGAATGACAAAACAGGGATGAAAGGGTACAAGAGGAAAGAGTTGCTGTTGTGCCACTCAGAAAATCGCTGACACTTCATGTTGGCAGATGGACCAAAAGCAACGTTTTAAGATGTGTGTTCTGATTTAAAAGCAGCTTTTGTTGACTTGCCCCAACCCCTCACCCCATGTGCTACATTTTCTTTAAAGCAAACATTGAAAGGGGTTAAAGTGGACCGAGGCTCACATTAAGTGTTTTTTTTTTTTACCTCTTTCCAATAAAAGTTGTAGGGGGTGTTGTGATCAGTGTGCGTGTGTGTTTGTGTATGTGTGTGTGTATGTGTGTGTGTGCGTGTGTGTTAGCAAGAATGTTTCCAGCGGATTGCTACACAAGTTAATGTAAATGTGGGCCCCTGTGGGAGCAACAGGTACAGTGAAGACCTTTTTACAAAAAAGTAGTAAACCCACGTTGTCTTTTGGTTGTTGCTTGATTGTTTACACAAAAATAGCAGTTCAGAGACATGAAAACACATTTTTGAAAACAGTTTTATTTCATAAAAGCCACCATAGTGTTGTCATGAAAACGGGCAAAATAAAACTCCCTTGAAATAGATGACATCACGGTCCAGTTAAATCCTGTGTCTTTTGCTGGTCTAATCTACTGGCCCAGAACCAGGACTCCCTGGAAGACTAGATCTGCTATCTCAATAGAATGTTCTTGCATGGAGGAAAGGTATCTACATAGGTGGACAGTAGCAGCAGCAACAACAGAAACAACAACAGCAACAAAAACTTTAGACTGTCTGCTGTCATTTGTGATGGATGCTGGTGCTCCTGGACTGGTTATGATGCCAATTACATTGTTTTCCCTAAAGGAATGGACCAAGGGCATCTACAGGGAGTCACAGATGGAGTTCTCCTAGCCAGGGATTGTCCCACAGAAGGACAGGGGACTGCAGGCTCATAGTTCGGCCTCAAGACAAATTACATTTTGTGTTTCTCCTTTTTCTGCAGAGACAAGAAAGAATCTAACGTCACCAAAACAACAGCATTTGTTGAAATGGTTTTTGTGACAGTAACCTTTGGCCACCTGTTCAAGTATATTACATAGTTGTAGTAAATACTTTTAGCTAACAGTTAATTCCTCATAGTTAGAGAGAACACTCCCCCTATAATGGACAGATATTCTGCATTCAGAGCTCCAAAGGGGACAGTCATCTATTTTTAATATTTATAGCGATGAACAGATGAGACACTCTAAGTAGTGGAGAGAAAGAGGGGACAAGTATTCATATTTCATCAAGAGACACTTGGCTAAAACACCGGGTTAGTAGTTAAAAAGAAAAAAAAAAACAGAATGGGACGGAAAAAGAAAGGACATTCATTCATATTTCATCATATAGACATACACAGTGTTAATAAAACAGGAAAACAGTAGAAGAAGAGAACAGGAAGCTAGTAACTGAAAACATTGGATCATTAATAAATAGGTATGAGTAAACTTTATGGAAACAGGAGGAAAATATTGAAGAATACATTCATATTTCATCAGAAAATGGTCACTTAAAAGGCAAATAACAAGTATCAATAGAGTGGCGTGGATCTGCTGTTGAAAGTAACACCTCAGCTTTCAATCGAGTGTTTTCAGCAGGTTTACTTGACCTTGCTGGACCAGAGTCAGTTCTTAGACAAAGATTCAAGTGTTTCCAGAGTGCTAACATATTACCATTAACCACGGTCTAACAACACTTAGGCATGCACTGGGAAACACACACTCATGCATGCAGACACACAAACATTTTCCTGTTAAATGTCAGATTTGAAAACACACATTAAAATCACACAGCTGCATGGGTGTGTGAGCATCCATCTTTCTTAACTCTCTCGTGCATAAGCACACACACACACACACACACACACCCATACACACACACACACACACACACACACACACACACACACACACACACACACACACACACACACACACACACACACACATACAATCCCCTGCCTCCAAGTAGAAATTGCCTTCTCCACTCCAGTACATTGTGCGCAAAAGATTGACTAATCGTTGTGTCACAAGTATACCATGCTGTATCTCTCTCCACTAATGCAAGGGCCTAGGGTGTGTGTGTGTGTGTGTGTGTGTGTGTGTTTTGTTTCACAGGTCTAGAAAGCAGCCGGTCTTACATAGGTTTTTTTGTGTTTTTGCATTGTGCATATGCACAGTGGTGTATAAATGTGTTTTGCATTGTGTGGTTGTGTGTTTGTGTGTGTGTGTGTGTGTGTGTGTGTGTGTGTGTGTGTGTATGTGTGTTTGTGTGTATTATTGAGGGGAAATAAGGGCCCCTTATTTGGTCTGACAGGGCAATGAGCCGCTGAGGCAGGATGAGCTTTATTTATCGGGCTCCGGGCTGGTGCTTGTTTGTGTGTGCGTGTGTGTGTGTGTGTGCGTGTGTGTGTGTGTTCACCCTGAGTTTCTGTGGCGCTCAGCCTCAAACGATCATAGCGGTGCAGTGGTGCACTCTCGTCACTGTGTGTGCTGACAACATAATTGGTTGGCCTGGCATTTCAATTCACCAGTGTTAGATTGCTGTGGGCTACCCCATTCTCTGCCCTGTTAGCCACTGCTGCTAATAATCCAAGAGAGACGGGGGGTGGGACTGTGGCAGCTTTCTTGCCGTCTAGTCTTGAAACTCTGTTGACGCTGATTAAACGCGAAAGATTTGAAATTTACAACCATTCAAGTTCTTACATCCAGAATGTGAATTTGGCCGCATTCTGAAGTCCTTCTTGTCTTTAGACTTAGTGATGGATGATCAGAATCTTTGCTCGAACCGTAATTATTGGAATTACGATGGTAATGGATGACTGCCAATGACTGAATAGAATAATTTTTTTTTTGTTTTCAGCAGCAGAAGAAGAATATTCCGTTGCAGCCACCGGCTCAGCAGCATCTAAATGGCTGACACAAAACTTCTCCTTTATCAAGAAAGACAGATGGACAGGACAGAATGTGTCTTTGCCGACGGCGCTGGTATGCAGAAGGAAAGTGTTGTTGACACACACACACACGCACACACACACACACACACACACACACACACACACACACACACACACACACACACACACACACACACACACACACACCACGAGAAACACTCTGTTGAGCCGTGATTGTATTTAGCAGAACCTCCACCACTTCGTTGACCTCTACAGGCCTCAAGGAAGGTATTTCATTTTTAAAGACCCTTAAATAAATATGGTGTTTCTAGAAGATTGGCCCACAGGGAAACTCACATTATTCTGCTGCTCCATTTCTTCCAACACACGTAAGCCTGCTGGTTGAAGCCCGACAAAGTAAGTTAGACTCACACAAATAGCATTTTTACATTTCAATTCCTATGTGATTAAAATATAGCAGATATCATCTTTCATATAACTGCCTTTTTTGGTTTTCAAAGGCAGTTTATTCTGTATATGCAGATCTGTTTTGAAAAATTACTGTGACATCAATACGACCGATTTTACAACCGCGTATTCATCTGCTGTCTTCCATTCTTGTAATTATAGTTCTACGCTGCCCATTAATTTTACAGTCTAAAAAGCACCGTTTTACGATATTTAATGATGTAAGTTGATAAACACAACTCAAGGTCATGAAGTAAATGAGCAAAAATATGAATCAAGGAAGTCTTTATTACTTTGTTTTCTCCTTTTTTCCACCTGCTCTGTTTTGATGCTGATACAATTCCCTGTTAGCTCTTTTAAGTACTTGCTGTCCTTATATATCACTACTGTTCTGCTTCACTGACATCAATGCTGCTGCTTTCAGAGAGGTTAAATTAATGTTTGACAAGTGTACATTAAAACGTCTGCTCTTGTATTTGATGATGTCAGACGAGTTCTCCAACCACCATACTTATCCGTATCAGACCGTCAGCAACCTTTGTGTCTTCCCTTATAGCGACAGTGTTTAACGCTTTAACTGTGTGAAGGGTGTGTGAATGAACACAATGGTTTATGTGTAGAGTGACTCAGACACGCAGCTCTTGGCATGTAGCTTGAAACACTGATTTTAAGATTGAAATGTTTGCTGCATAACCTGTTGTTTAATTAGACGGAAACAGTCAGTTTGTCACACAACAGTCAGTGTAGAACATTACTACCTGCTGTTGGCACAACATTCACCTGCATTATTAGCAACAGTGTGTTAAGAGCAAGCCTGCAAGATAATTAGGGTACACTTTTTCTAGGTGGAAAAGACCAGAGGAGAAAAAAAAAAACAGATGTGGACAAAAGTGAAACAGAAGAGAAATAAGTAAGAATAAAAAAAAAAAGAGCAGCAAAAGAAAAATGAGGTGATTGTGAACCTGACACAGGAGAGCATTAAATAGCTGGCGTATCCCCGGGCAGTCATGCGTGTCTGTGTGTACGCTGTTAAACACAGTAAAGCGCTACAAAGTGCTGTAAAATTAATCAGGTTTGTGTTTGCCAACATTGCTGTCCTTCACTCCGCCGTGCTGCCTCTGCCGCTCAATTATGTACAACTGGAATTAGACATGAATATAAAATGACCTGCAACTAAATGAAGATGCTAAGAAACCACACACATGCAGTAGACATGTAGTACGATTCTATATCACACACAGTGACATCCGTATCAACATCATATTTGGATGCATGCAAATATAATAGTACATTTTTAACAGAAACTTACACAGAAGGAACTGCAAACAACATCGAGCAGCAGATATTTGCCTCCTTCTTGAAATAAAGCAACTAGCGGTATAGAAAGAGATGTCACTGCCAATACCAAGCCTGGCCTTTGGACTTTTATTTGATTGGACGCTAAATTATTAAAATGTAATTTCTGGCAGATACTCAGGTTCCACTTTGTGCTGCTCTGTGGTCGATGTGCTTCTATATCCGGACTCCTTCGACTGTATAAAACTGCTCAACTGTTGATTTATTCAACTTTAAGCAGTGAGATAATAATTAAAAAAAAAAACATGTGTTTGCATTGACACCATTACAATATCATCTTATGTTATGTTTGCTGTTTTAGCACAATTAATTGACTTGGAACAATTTTGTAAGCAAATTACTTTTGTAAGCAAATTCAGCAGAAAGATATCAAATTTTTCAGTTGAAAAGAATAAAAAATAAAAATTTTATACTCTTAAATAATGTAAAAACATTAAATTGTTTTTAGTGAATAGAAAATACATGATATATTTCCTCTGTGTTGCCTGGATGTGATGTCAAAACAGGTATATTACAATATATTGTATGAAATAGATTGTTAAATATATTTTTAAAAAATGCAAAACAAACAGCAGTTGTTGAATTTGATTTTCTTTAATGGAATTAAACCCAGCAAACCCAGCATAAACCTACGAACCCCAGCATTCAATAGACAAACACACCACACCAAATTTTACTTTTTCGTTTGTGTATGCGTGTGTGTGTGTGTGTGTGTGTGTGTGTGTGTGTGTGTGTGTGTGTGTGTGTGTGTGTGTGTGTGTGTGTGTGTGTGTGTGTGTGTGTGTGTGTGTGTGTGTTGAATCGAGAGCTCTCAACAGCCCAGACTAATCAACTCAGGTCAAAGTCAGAGCCATCACCTCATTCACCATGTTGATCCCTAGACCGTCCGCAGTTGATGGAGAGAGGAATGGACAGAGGGCTCCATAAAACAAAAAAGATGGAGATGGTAGGAAACAAAGAATGAATGGGAGATAAAGATGGACAGACAGTTATAAATATAGTCGCTGAGTGCTGCTGCTGTTATTTAATGGAATTTACAGACACCGTAGAGGAAGACAAGAGATGGAGCTGAGTAATGGAGTAAAAAGAGGAGGAGTAAATGAGAGGATAATAAAACATTGTTTAAAGTAACAAAAGAATATATACTGCATGATGTACCTGAGCCAACAACGTGACACAGTGAGAAAACCATGAAAGATCGAAAATATGTAGTTTGGCTGTAAAACATCCCAGCAGATGATATATTAACTCGTCCTCTACAGAATGGATGCCTATTTATTTATTTCTTGGTCCAGTACCAATTTACTGTTGGTGTTCGATACAGGGAGACTATTTAACCTTGTGAAATATTTGTTGGAGATTTTCAGTGTTCAGTACATTTTTAACATCATGTTTCTCTCCTGCATGATTTGATCTATTCAGTTCAGTCATCAGATGTTCTTAAAGTCATCTTAATTTTCTAACCACAGGATCAATCAAGATGTCATTTAGGTTCTCCTACGGGACCTGAAGGTCACATACAGGGTTGTAGAGTAAATTGTGTGGTGCTCATTAGGTATATTCCCAATCCTTAACTCCTGAGTTTTCTCAAATTTAAAAATGTTTAAATCACTATAAGCACCCATACACAAAATTATTTGTCACAACTTAAAGAAGTTACTTAGAGACTCCGGTGCTGTTTAACATAACTTAAACCTAAAGGAACTGAGTTGGAGTTAAAATTCCATTTATCTCATTACAATGAAAATCACATTTATGTAATCACTGTATACTGTACACATAAAGCACGGACGTCATGTAGAAAAACACATGAAGGTATAAAAACAAACAAACATATATAAAGTATATACCTGTATGTATATAGAAATAGCAGAGATGTTGGTATGTGCAAGACATGATGGTGTTCACAGGCTTATTTACTGTTTACTTTTATTTCATTGTCTGTAATGAGGTAGTGAATATTTGTTTACCAGTTGTTTTTACTTCTGAAGCGACAAACTGACGACGACAAATTATTGTGAGTGAAAATCATTGTTGCATTATTAGTGCAATCACATCTTCATAATAAATCCCCATCAGTTTTAACGCTCTAACGGCATCATCAATCCTAAGTGACGGCAAATGGAACATGAAAAAAGGAACACTCGCACACACACACACACACACACACACACACGCTTTCTTGCTTGTGACGACCCTCCATGACAAATCAATCAATCAATCAATCAATCAATCAATCAATCAATCAATCAATCAATCAATCAATCAATCAATCAATCAATCAATCAATCAATCAGTCAATCAATCAATCAATCAATCAATCAATCAATCAATCAGTCAATCAATCAATCAATCAATCAATCAATCAATCAATCAATCAATCAATCAATCAATCTCTCCCATCTGGAAATAAGTAAAACCTGATAAACAAACAGTTAATATTGCTGCAGTCATCATTACTAAGGCAAAGACACAGTTTCTTTTAAAAGCATATGTAAAAGTGTTTTTCTCACATTTCATGTCTATGCATGAATTTATATTGACTAGCGCCTATATACTATCTTTAAACATTTACATACACTTGGTAATAAAACATTTATTTCTTTCACATTTGATCTACAAATCATTATCTCAAGTTATTATGATAGAAAACGTGGAATTCTAAAAAAATAGATAAACTGGTTAGCACTACCTAGTGGATGCTGTAGGAACTACAATGAATTTACAATTTGTGGTGTTGTTTTTATTGTTAACAACAACACAGATTCTTCATCTATGAGCAAGACATGATTATAAGGGGCTGATAGTGGTGACTTTTTAAAGGTGCTTCAGAAATGAATGTACTTCAAATACTTTTTAATCTACTTGTTTTTTAAAATTGGTTCGTGTCACAAATGGTTGAATGGAACTTGATTACTCTGTGTTCTCCTCCACCAGCTGCTTTTAAAAAAAGTACCAGTCTACCTTCCACAAGTCAATGAGAACCTCCTTACTACCCGGTGAGGCTTTGAAGTGATAATAACCACTTTCCCAAGTCTCTTTCCCTCCACAGGTTCATGGATTCGTTGGCAAGTCATTTGTTATCAGAATTGCTCTCACAGTCTTTCTTTTCTTTCCTCTGCTGCTCGATTCTCTCCTTTTATCACGCTTCTAATATTTTCCCATCTCTCAGGCTACTTTCCACACTTCTTACCATGCTGTCTTCTCAGGGTCCTCCTCTACTTGATTTCTGTTCTTCACATTTATGATATGGCTTTGTAGATCATGTCCTGTCTATCAAATACACAAACACACACACACACACACACACGCACACACACACGCACGCATGCACGCACGCACGCACGCACGCAAACACACTCCTCAACAATTCTCTCCTCTAAATTTACAGCATGACCTCTCATTATTGTTCTCCCTTTCAATTTCTCTCTTTGATCCTCATTTCCTCCATGGCCATGATTACACTTTTTAATGCTAAGGTTGATAGTGTATTTCCCTAAAATGCTTCTCCTTCCCAGCAGCTGCCGGCCCCCCTACACCGAGCATCTCAGAAATTATCGGTCCATGCTGAGTAACCACAGTTCTGATTAAAACGTTGTTGGATATCCTTAAATTCAATGTCTGCAATGAAGACTGAACAAATCATACGTTTGGTTTTGAGTATTTTTTTATGCAAATTTATGTATTCTTGTGAGCATGCAAGGAGTTATAATTTTTTAAAATAAATATTTTTCTTCTCTTATTGTCTTGAATACCAACTGACTGCTCAGGATCACCGACAGGGTCCACGATGACACAGCTGCTTCAGTCAGTTGTCTTATTTCAGTAGCGACAATGTAGGTGGCAGTCAGATTAGTGCTAATGGATTGTTCTGTTGGAATGTTCAATTTGAAATTGACCTTTTTACATCCCTGATCTTAATTCCACTATGGCGGTGCCAATCCTGTTCCCAGAGAAGTCCGTGTGATCACTGTGTTTACTGGAATCAATAGTAAAAGTCTTTTTTGGCCATGGCCCAACCCTCCTCAAAATTCTGTAGAAATTGGTTGTTTAATTTTTATTTCATGACCAATAATGTAAATTTTGCAATGTTAACAAAAATGATCTTGGATCGACTTATTTATTTGGATCCATTCCAAAACTTTAAAGGGTCTCTCGTGACCATCTTTCATGGAAATCCATTTTTTGCTGACTGAATACGGAACAAATAAAATAATATGGTGAAAACAGAATCACCTTTGTGGAATAAATTACATTCAGAGATAATAAAAATTTCCTGAATAAAGCGGTACGTTTATTTGATGTGTTGGACCTTCACAGAAGATGGTGAATGTACAAGTACATGATTTTTACATGTAAAGCTTCAGTTTGAGTCGAGAATCTGTCAAGTCTTCAGTTAGACAACAGAAGCACTTTGATTAATGCTTGGAAGATTTAGGAGAAAGGCTTTTCATGCGTAAATGCTGGACATCTTGCCTCTTGTTTTTTGTCCCCATGTGCAGCTTCACTGTTTGTGATCGGTGACCAAGCTGGATCTCTGGTATTAATGTAACCTCACTGTATTCAGCTCTCTGATGGCATGGTGACTTTGAAGAATTCTACTTGGTGTACCTTGAAGAAAACTAGAAGTGTTTTATTGTTTGTTTGTTTTTTGTTGGTTTATTTTATCACGTTTTCTTATTCCCTTATTGAACCCGCAAACATTCAAAAAACTATTTCCTCCCTTCATGCAGATTCGCTGCCTAAATAATCTCTGGTGTTGCTGGGGATTGGATTTCTCCAACTCTCTCATCGTTCTTTGCTACACCTATCCTCTCTGGATCAGTGATTCTCATCTCAGGGTGCACACAAACACACACACACACGCACACAAACACACACGCACACACGCACACACGCATACACACTCTGTGAGTAGTGGCAGGTTGAGTTTCTTTGAAGTCATTGAAGTGCACATGTCTCCTGTGGTCTGAGTCTTCAAAGTTTCCATTTATTGGTTCCTCTGTGAGAGATTCCTTACACTGACACGCTGCTTCTCACTCTGTAATGCACACTCATGCGTGTACATTTGTGTGTATGGTGCGTGTTTCTGTGAGTGGAGAGCCACTTTGACCTCCGTCACACAATCCTCAATGCATAACATTTCAAGAGAAACTTTACTGAAAGGATTGGGGGGGGGGGGTATAAAATGATGTAATGGATGAAAATCACAGGCGTGATATCCCCAACTCCTTTTCTTTGTAATACAAACAATCTAATGCAAAACAGCTTCCCAGGTTATCACTAGGGTTGAGCCGGATACTCGTTTCATTCGAGTATCCGTTGCGGATAATGCATTTTGACGAGTACGAGTACGAATACGAATAAAGCCCGTTAATACTCGTGATCGGACTGAAGGAAAATCAGCCGGACTGTTTTCACGCTCTGTGATTGGCCAGTCACACATACGTCCCGCCCCTCCCTACAGACTGCAGTTAGAGCGGAGTTTCCCTGTCTCACTCTCTGTCTCCGGTACACGCAGTTACTGATCTCTCTGTTCGTGGCTTCACTGTTGCTCACGTCCTTATTAGATTTTCTTCAGCTTGCCTCTATTTTGGTGTTTGGTTATGTGGTGAACTTTTTTTTTTTGTTTGTTGCACGTACGTGTGCATTTAACCTCCGCCTTGGTGGTTAAAGTCTTTTTTTTTTTAACCTGCTCTAAACTCTATTCAAATTAACAATGTCTATACTATATTTTAACTGAGACATAGCACGCGCGCACACACACATACACACACACACACACATACACACACACACCATAATCAATATTGTTTAACTTTATGTGAAAAAAAATGGCAATAGCATTAGGTACTAAAAATAAATAATTGAAAAAAAAAAGGACAAGAAAAAAATTAAAATGAAAAAAAAATTGTTTTGTTGAGTATGTCAATTCTTGTTTATGCACACTTTGTAGTTAATTACTTTTTTTATTGCATGTAGTTCTTTAATGCACTTTGTGTTTACTCGTTCTTTATATAGTTCCTTTACTATTGTGATCAAAAGCGATTCAATTCTGAGGCTCTTCGGTAAATATTCATTCATAGATTTAAGAATATTCATGTTCTGACTCAGTTCCATAAAAACTTTTGTAAATAGTTCTCTTACCTTTGTGATAAAAAAAATTTGTTTGAATTTCAATTTTGAGGCTGTTTTGTAAATAGTTTTAAAATAAGCAAAAATACAGCAACTTGTGATCAATCCATATCAATTTTAGACTTAAAACAATGTGATTTAAGCCCCACCCATTTCTGGTCAAACCACACCCACTTCCAGTTTAAGCCCCACCCATTCCGAATACAGATACGGATACAGATAATCTAGTTGGTTGAACAGATACAGATACAGATACGTCTTTGTGTTTCAATATACAGTATATACAGTACTATATATTTCCATCAGTTTGTAGTAGTTCAATGTTTTGATTCTCTTGCAGCCAACAAAAGGAAAAAAATACCCTCATCAAATGTTTTCCTGATTTATGAATGAATTCTCTCTCTCTTGAATAATGAGCTACATGGCGCATATTTGCTTCTTAAAGCCTGGAAGAAACAGAGATGGCATCGGAGAATAGGACTCCAGAGCTCATCCTGCGCGGCTTAATTAGTGGGCCACTGTTGGCTTGGAGAGATTTGTGTATCTGGTCTTATTTCACACTGTGGAAAGAGAATAAAAGACACGCACAGATGTTGGGAATTCATAGAAAGCTAATTGCCTTGTTTTTGGCTTGTTCGGCCCCGGATTCCCTCTCCCTCCCCCGTCTTCTTTGTGTTGCATTGCTCCATTCCTTGTTTCTTCTCATCCAGATTCATTTCTCGCACTCGCTCTTTGATATCAGAGAACAAATCAGCATCACTGTCATTGTTTTCTGGGCTTGTTTAATAGCTGTTGACTTGACAGCTCATATAATGATTTCTGCCTTGTTTAATAGCTGTAGCTATAATCATTTCTGTTTCTTTTTATGAAAAAAAAAAGAAAGGAAAAAGTGGACTTGCTGTAGATATAATCACAGAATTAATGATGTGAGGGACTGTCTGCTGACTGGCTGGTTTATTTTTTCTACCAATCAGGTATCTTTAATTAAAGGACTAAAAGAAAGGTCTGACAGCTCTTGAATGCAGACCCCGTTGTCGCTGTCTCTTTGTCTTTTCTTGGATGTTCTCTGCATCTGATTAGAATATTTCTCTTCTATTCCTTCTTTTTTTGCTTAATCACTGTCTTCATTTTACTCCGTCTTGTCACTATTGTGCTTTTTCTTCTCTCTCACCCATACGTTCCCTCTATTCGTTTTTTTTCCATCCATTTTTGTTCCACTTGCTCTCTTTCTCCTTCCTTTGTCCTCCTCTGTCTCGCTCGAAGTTTTAATTCCGTTTTTAAAAGATTATTATCACTGTATTGAATTAATGGCCCTACATTCAACATCCAGTCCATTTGTCCACCCTTCCAGTTTGTCTGGAGGTGGGCAATTGGTATAAGTCCAACAAAGAGCAATTAAATATTTGCCTATGAGACAAAGTTGATTTTCATTCATTATTTTTCTTCTACTGTTATCCAGTCATACGTATTAACTCATTTTCTGCTTTAATAAACATGCTCACCTGGTGGCTGAACCAAAGTTACACTCCTGACCACAGTTGGAGATGGTGCAGCGGCTGCTGGATGGATAATTAAAAAAAAACGACGTTATTGGAAAGTAAGGTGATTATTAGCCTCGCAGAGGAGGGATTGAGCATCTGCGCTTAAAAACCACAATGAAGGAAGGGACGCCAGGCTTTTGCTGTGCATACAAAACCTGAAGAAATGTTCTGTCAGTGAAATCTTGTTTAAAGATTTCCTGGAAGAAGAGGTCTTGTATCTCGTTTGGAGCTTCCTGACTAAAAGACAGCTAATATAAAGAACCCAAAAGGACCTTCCACACATCAAATTTATATGTCACAAAAATTTATATCTTCAGAAAAAGTAAAGACACTGTATTTGAGAACGTCGTATAGTGTTATTAGTTATATTTAACTCTAAGCATGTTATGTATGAATTTCAAAATTGGGGATGAAGGCTCTGATGAGAGACTGTAGCGTCCCCTGACTGCAACCTCCATCCCTATTTAGACTTCCTTACTCAGTAAACTCTATTATGCTGTGAATTTGCTAAGGTTGTCTGATGTTGACACAGATGTGTTTGTATTCTAGATACATTAATGCTGATGGCTACCTTCTGGTTCTGGTTGAGATGCTGAGCAAAATAGCGAAATAATGTGACATCTTGGGAAGGAAGCCAGTAGTTAGCCTATTCCCATGACGATAGAGGACACGATCACTTTAACACAGAGACATACTATCAAATCTGTTTGTGAGTCTAATTGCAGTCCTTGTCAACAATCCCATCAAATGTCAGTCAGGGACATCTTGAACCCCCTGTGTGTCACATTTCAGTATCGCAACATCAATTTCCCTGCCTGTGACTCATACATGAAGACCTCATCACACTCAAGTCCTCTTCCATTTTTACGGGGTCACATATTCGCACATGGGCATCTAATTTGCTCTAAGGCTGACGTGTTTAACCGGAGCATTTGGTATCAGCTTGTGTCTGATGTGAGGTAGACCCAGTGGGTTGTTTTCTGTAGGCAGGATGCCAGCAGATCGTGAGCCACCAGCTGCACCTCACCGAAGAGGAAGCGAGGCGGACCGGCAGCAAACTGTGGTTTTAAGCCAGACACACACAAACACACACACACACACACAAGCACACACACACACACACACACACACACACACACACACACACACACACACACACACACACACACCAATTCCTCAGAGACTTCCAGCAAAGCTCTGGGTCAACTACCGGCTACATCCTTAGTGAAGCATGATGGGAAATCTGGAAAGCTGGCAGGACAAAAAAGCAGTGGTAATCTGTCAACATCAGGTGAATGCTTTTCTGCTGCTCGCAAAGCTTGATGCAGAACTTTCCCTCGGGGAGGTCCTGTACATGATTCCTGCACTGTGTGTCTAAACTGGGCATGTTGGTGCTGCAATCCAAAGTCCAATCTTAATTACTCTAGAGTGAAGTAGAGTATGTGAGGAACCTCCTGGAGTCAACAGCTCTGGTTAACTATTCTTGATTTGGTGCTGAAGCAAGTAGAAAACGGCTTTGCCAGGCATTCATTATTTTATTGAAAAAATACAAATCTCTGTAGAGCAGCATCTATATGAAATAATAAATTCAGTAAAAGGCAGGTAAACTGTCACCTCTTGAGCTGCGACCCACGCTCATATCACTCCTACAAACCGAGTAGGCTGCCATTTAAAGGCTTCAAGGTAACTATTGGCTCATTGGGTGGCCAAGTTTAAATCCGCCAAATAATATATATGTTGCATGTTTACGAAATCGAATTGGAAGGTTAGTGGTTCAGTCACTGTCCTTCATTGTACATATGTTTCAGAAGCAGTCTAGATGCTGTGGTCATCATTGATGAGAATGAACTACAGGTGCACATTTATAGTTCCAACATTTAATTTGATTTTTATTGTTTCCATAACGCTTATATTCCTGAGGCTGAACAGAGTGATAAAAGTTCAACAAAACAAGTCAAACTTTTTCTGTCTGACATTGACTGGTGTGGAGCCTTTCTTAAGTAAAACTGGCATCTGATGTGTTTTTAAAAAGCTGCCAAATATACCCAGAGCCATCAAACTGATGCTGGTCTTACCTTACCTACACACAGTACTGAAGAAGCAAAAATATTTAAAAGACTCCCTAAAGATATTCATCGCACAGTAAAAAGTATTAAGAACCCACCTACATGCAGCACAGACCACATGTAAAACACAACTGTATAACTAGTTAAAAGTAGTCAAAAAGATTGACAAATATCAAGAAGTCATGACCTTTCAAACTTTCAGTGAACTCTCCTGTGTACAGACAGAATGAGACATTATCCATCAACCTAATCCTAAGATTCTGCAGATTTTAACTGGAATTTTATTGTCACTCTATTGTTACAAATCAAAGTTGTGGGTAAATCTCGCTCTCTTTTTTAAATAAATTAAAAAAAAATGTTTTTTTAATGTTTTTGAAACCATGTCTCATATTATAAATATCTAGCCTTCATTTTGAAAAGATTTCACTGTTATCTATTTTTTTTTTTATCATGTTCCAAATTGCCCGTAGTGTGTGAGTGTGAGTGTGAGCGTGGACGGTTGTCTGTCTCTCTGTGTGGCTCCACAGTTTGCCCCACCCCGTGCCCCAAGCCAGCTGGGATTGGCTCCAGAGGATAAAGCGGTGGGTCGAAGATCGATGGTTGGATGGACATTTACGTTCTGCCTGATTGTAATGTGTTTTTTCAGTACTCAGTGAAAATCCTTCGTTTTTCTACACTTCACAAATGACTTCAAATTGAATTTTTTTTTTTGCTTTGAGCTTGTTAAAAGGTTTGTCTAATTAGCGCTGCCGTGTTAAACCAAGCTATCAAGGATACTGAAAAATGAGGTGCTAATGGATGAAGTAGGCCTCTACCCTCCCTCCAACCCATAGCCCACATCTGTAGCACAGAAAACAATTCCAGTTTCCCCAAATGTAGTCATACCAAACCTTGATTCGATGATTATATAAAATCAGCCAGTTACATTTTTGTATATGTGGACTTAGTTTATTTGTATTTAAAAAGAGGATTTTTCACAGCAGACTATGGAATATTGTTGCATATATGTGCCTGATTCCTCGTTTCTCATGGCTATAATGCGGCCAAAGAACCAACCCCAAGGGTTATGCTTGATTCCTCTCCCAATGCACACCATTACTAGTGGGATTAACAGGATTGGGTCTTAATTCACACACTGAGGGTAAAAAATGCAATGTGAAACAAGAGGCTCTGGCATCGCAAGGGACGTCTGATGCCAGTGAATCACTTTGAAATGAAAGAGAAAAACTGAAAAAAAGACATAGAAGGGAAGACAGAGATAAAGAGAAAGGAAAATTGGGTAGAACAAGGATGAGACAAGTTCAACAACAAATCCCAAAAGCTGGAGTCAAACCCACAACATCTTGAGTACATGGTGTTTCTTAGCCCACTGCTACACGGAGCATCCCAGTGTGTCTAACATGCTTTGGTTTCAGTCCATTTGGAAATAAATTCAAAGTGTACAGACCCAGGCAGTACACTTGTGATGAGAGGGGAAGTGTGTGTGCTTGTGTGTGTTTGTCTGTCCAGATGTTTGTATGGAAAGGAGCCTTAACCAATCCCTGACAGATCAGAAATCCATCACATTTATAATTTATCTGAGGTAATTATTATTTTATTTTGGCACATATGAAAACAGGTCATAGGCAGCAGGTCCGAAAATATTAACACAAGTGATTGTTGTTTGTGCCACTCCATGGTTTGTAAGCTCTGCTTACACTTAATGCTCATATTTTCAAGTCTTAGTGGAAACTGGGCCATTTTCTGTTTCCTCTCTTGAAAAGGCAACACCACAGAGGGAGTTGTGTAAGTTTTAATAACTGGCCTCCAGTGATGTCACTTGAATGAGGATCTCTTGCGGCTGAAGGAAAACAGTTTAAAAAACCTCCATTAGTGACAAAGAAGTTAATTTATTTAATTTTTCATGTCTTTAATTTATTTTACTCTCAGCACAACTTCTTTTCAAGCTCTGTGCGACTCATCTTGACTATTACCCAGCTGATCACAACCATGCAGATTTCCTTTCATAACGTCCTGATGGACTTGGAGGTAGATGAGAGCATAATGGACTGGAGACCGATGGTGAGTCTGAGACTCTGGCAGACCGCTTTGCCTGAACCACTGGAGGCCAGTGCTGTTCTGCCTCTGTATCCCTGGGTCCTTTGAATCCCAGACACTCTCACATGGCCCGACTCGGTTGAGACACCCTGAGACACTGTGACCTTTTCATCAGCTAACATTGCAATTCCTGACCTACCTTGTGTTCCTCTCTGTTACACAGGCCTGATAGAGGTATTCAATAAATCCTGAGACAACTGCATTGACCTCCTGCCAGGAACACCACCTCCCAATGGACGGCGGTGTTCACTGTCAGCTCCTGAAGGAAAGGCCATGCAAAAATACATGAATGACTCCCTCACTTCTATTAACTTTCTTGTATCATCAACCCCTGCGTGTGCTGGTTTCTTCTTTGTGACAGCTATTGACAAAATCTTTGATTTCATCCTGAAAACATTGCCCTCGAGAGAAAGAGAGGAGCCCACTATTACCACTATTACCCAGTTTCTCTCATTGTGAGTAGCTCAAAACTTGGACATGGAACTCAAAATTGTCAAAAAGTGTCTGCCTGTTTGAATTTTCAGGTGTGCTGATGGTGGAGCGGATCTCCTAAAGCTGCTGCTTATCTGCCAATCATACAGCCTACCTGAACTCAGCTTTTTCACATCCACCCTGCCAGATCGATGCCACTGTTCAGTCAGTTTTTTGCACAACTCCAGCCTAATAAAACTAAGAAAATAGACCTTTTAATAATCCTGTTTGGTTTTCAATTCTGAGTCGCCCTAATAATAAATTAAAATAAGCACGTACTTCACTTTATGTGCAAAGCAAATGAAATAAGGCAAAGAAAGAAAGTGAAAAGAGTATATGAGGGAGTAGGGGTTGAAGAACTTTACTTTTATTTTCTTATAAATGATCTGACTTTCTAAACCCAGTTGGGTTATGCAAATATATATCCCGTGTTGGTGAGCCAACATGGAAAAATTTATTCATCCTTGTGACTTTATTCTTTTCAAAAGCACTCAGTTGACTGAAGATATTTTACTGGAGGTGGGTTTGGAGGGAGCCCAGCTTTTAAAAGCACCAATGGTTTGTGTTACCAAAGTTTTCCAACTCCAACAACTTTTCGTTTGAATTTGATGACCTGATGCAGATGCAACCTTTTTTCTAGATCACCTACACTTATCAAATGGAGCCCAGACAAAGACAGAGAGCTTCAACTGAAGAATGGGAAGATCAGATATTTTTTTAAATCTGATAATTGTTCTTGTTATTCTCAAAATAATTAACTTACAGCGTCACAAGCACCCAGACTGCCATTGACAATTGGAAGCAGCGGGTTCACTTAAGTAGAAGCATTAATGCTTCTACTTATGCCATGATTAGTCATGTTCCCACCACACATGATTGAGTATAGTTATTACTATAGTTGTGGGTAGAAACATGGCATAAGAACAACCAAATGCTACACATGAAGGAATAATCACCTTATAACCACTCAATGTCAACAACAGCCTGAGAGTCAAGTTAATTCTAGATAAAAAGAAGTGTGTTTTGGGTTTTTTCACTTTGTGCCGCCAAGATCAGAGGAGGTACCAGTCGATACAAAAAAAAAAAAAAAAAAACCCACCAGTGGTGAAATGCCAGTGTGTTTTACCACAGTACTTAGGCCAGAAAAGATGACATTTCAGAAAGGCACTAAAACACAGTCCAGAACAAGGCACGTTTTGTTAAGGGATAACGTGAAGGACAAAATGGGACAGCGAGACACAAGGTGAGAAGTCACAGAGAGGGAATGAAAATGAGGTGTCAGTTGATGTCACAGTAGCCTGGAGAAAAATGTGGAGAAAAAAAAAAAAAAAAAAAAAAAAAAAAAAAAAAATATATATATATATATATATATATATATATATATATATATATATATATATATATATATATATATATATATATCTTTTTTAAAGGAAAGAGAACCTGAAAACCTGTGACTGTAAAAGAAATGGATCAACATCTTTTCTGTACAAAAGCATTTAAAGGCATATAAAGGATGATGAGAGCCAGAGAAACAAAGATGTTATATGCAATTTACGGGATTTATGAATCCCATTTGTTTTTTGTAACCTTTTCAACATTATCATTTCCATATGTGATTTCACAAAGCCTGTAGCAGGAAAAGAAAAAGATCAAACAATGAAATGCAAAAAATTGTTGAGAAAAGTAGCTTTGTTTCCTTCACTGGCTGTAATTGCTTTCCAATCCTTCCACATGCAAATATATGAGTGCCTCTGGGTTGGTGCACTTGTCATTTTATAGCTTCTGTTAACAAGGAACAATTCTTGTACATGTTACCAGGCTATGCATTTATCGTGCGTTACCGCCGAAGTGGTGCATTCATTAACCTCAAATCCAGCTTTTTACATATTGAATTTGTCATTACACCTGTGATGAAGTGGAAGCCATCACACATAGCATTGCATATCAATGCAGTCAACTGATGATGAAGATGTGAACTTTGCTTGTACTAAACTTCACATATATGGATACCAAATTTTACATGTTTTAACTATCAAAATGCAATTTGAATTGAAATAAGGTGTTGCAACCTGCAGAGGTTCTGAATGCCCTCAATCCCTCGCTCATCCACTTTGTTCTTATTATAATGCCAGCAGTGTTGAGGGTGTCATTGCTAAGCCTTGAAAATGTCTATATATCCTGGGAGGGGCTCGGTAGTAAGTCAGAAACTGGACAGGCCCAAGCCACAGGCAGAGGGAAAGATGAGGACAAGTCAAGCAGTTCCTCAACAATATGTCATTTATAATTAGCTGGTGGGGCTGAAGGGTGGGCATCTTTTTCATCCTCTGATGTAAAAGCACATCCAGGAAAAAGTGCCAACCCTGAAGGACCTCTGGACTGAATCATGTACATAAATATGTTGTTATTTTTAGGTGCAGCTTGATTTTTCTGGAGCAAACATTAGAATGGAGACTCTTCAATTCCTGCATCACCATTTTCAAACATTTGTTTGGGTGCTGGAGTGGGACACCTTTGCAAGCAGGAAGCAGGAAGTACTTCACCTGTTTGTTGATCCACGTACTTTCTACTGCTGTAATTCATTTATACTCTTGCCTTTTGGTGAAAATAAGGAGTGTATAGTTTCATAGTTTATATTTTTCCTGGTGTTTCTGCATTGGCTAGCTCTTTTGCTGACCATCTGTATTTTTCCTTGCTGTCCTTTTGTTCCATCATCTGTTTTTTTTTTTATGTCTCGACCTCCTGCCCTCAACCCCACCCCATGAGCCCCTTAAAATATCACTCCTCACTGGAATAGGAGGCAAAACAAAGTAGACATGATTGTTTCTCTCTGGGTGTCTGCAAGACCACCTGCTGTGATTGATTGTGTGTGCGTGTGTGTGTGCGTGTGTGTGTGTGTGTGTGTGTGTGTGTGTGTGTGTGTGTGTGTGTGTGTGTTCATGTGATTGTTTTGTTATTTCTCTATGAATTATTTTCGTGACCATGACTTCTCCCCTGGATTTTTTAGGAATTCTCATACTGTATAAATTGTGTGTTGGTTTTAAACCTCTTGCCTCAAGTCAACAAGGTGTCACCTCGAGTCAATACACGTCATGTTAGAGGAAAATAATAATAATTACAGTCTCTAGCCATGCTGGTAGCTGCATGAGGCTTCAGTAATTGAATAGAGCAAATAGGTAAATCAATTAACTGGAAGATGTGGTCCACCACCCCATTCCAAATATGATTGTATATCGTACATGTGAAAATAAACTACTGAATGCTATCATTTGCGAACAAGAAAAATGTTTACTGCCAAGCCTTTACCTAATGTAATTTATATCATTTATTTCGTTTTTTTTTATTGATCAATCAGCCGTATCTGACCTACACCTCATTAGAGAGACTACACAAATTTATGTTCTTTTTCATTTTGCACTCAACAAAAAAATACAGATCTACATCTGGGCTGCCAATTGCAAATATATGCTGTTGTTTGAGGGTAGATTGTCTGGTGATTTTAAGATTAGTCAACATGTGGATGATAAAACTTTGGAACACAAAACCTGATGTTTTGTCGTCGTTCCACCTCAAAATCTGTAAGAGATCTTCAAGGTCAGTTGAAGAAGAAAGAAACTTCAAAATTTACGGATGAGACACTTTGGTGGAATGAAGTTCATTGTGTTTGTGAAAACTGAATGTGAACTTGTGTGAACTTTATAACATATGAATAAAATAATAATTTTATAATTTTGTGTGTGTGTGTGTGTGTGTGTGTGTGTGTGTGTGTTTGTGTGTGTGTGTGTGTGTGTGTATGTGTGTGTGTTTGTGTGTGTGTGTGTGTGTGTGTGTGTGTGTGTGTGTGTGTTTGTGTGTGTGTGTGTGTGTGTGTGTGTGTGTGTGTGTGTGTGTGTGTGTGTGTGTGTGTGTGTGTTTGTGTGTGTGTGTGCGTGTGTGCGTGTGCGCGCGCATCAGTGGCTGGTGTCTTGTTTTCTGTATTCACAGCGGAACTAACCCATCAAGCAGCTGCTTTCAAATGACTTTGCAAAATCACAAACCCATGCTTTCGCTAAAAACCTCTGCACACGTGCCAGGGAGGCCTCGCATGCATGTGTCTGCTTTCAACAGCTTCGCCTGTAGAGCGAGTGCCAAAGACGGCTCACTTGCTGTCAGCCAAAAAACTGTAAACCTTAAAATACAGCTTGATTTCACACCAAAGGGATCACATTGATTTATTTCTTTGTACATTATAGGGATGCAGATTAGTTGGATTGTTGGTACTTTCCATTGTGATGGGCTGTTTAACATTTCAGAATGTTACAAAATACACAACATATGACCAGAACGACTTTTCTGCCTCGATTATCAATCCACACGCTGAAGCCTTCATGATACACATTTAGTGACACGTGTTGATGTGATGACTGAGGGCTCTTTGCAGTGCTTTAACCTGTTTTTATCACCAAACGCAGGGATTGAGCAATACTTAAAGTCCAAGCAGCTAAAGACTTTGCCCTGCTTACACCTGACATTACATTACATTGCGGCTTCACGTGTCCCTCAAAGGACCACTTACGATCTGATCCCACTCGCCCTCTGAATAAGCAATTAAACACGCACATCATTCCTATTTCCCCTTCAGTGGAAACGAGAATGAGAACGGTTCCTCCATATTCCATTTTACCTGTTGTTCTTGCTTCTCCTTGTTGTTTAAGACTTTAATATGTCACCACAATTAGATATATAGTGTAAATATGTTCTTTAGTCAGTGTAGAAAACATTAGTGGAGAAGACAATTCTTTATTGTGACATTTGAGTGCACAGTGCTAAAATAATGAGCCTGTAATAGTCCCAGACCACCTCCACGATTGGATTGTAATGTGTTCTCTATGTGTCTGGGATGCTATAAAATCTCAGTTAACTTCATATAAATGTAAAATGGATTCCTAAGAGTGGAAAATTACTTTGGAAAAGAAAGAGGCTGGAGTCTTTCATGGCTGACAGTAGACAAGAGATGGAGCGAACCTGAGGTAGATCGACACATAGGGACTAAACAATCAGAGGCGTTCACTTTCCCATTTAAAAGTAACTGATTAAACTGCATTGTAAAGCCACTTTTCTTAGCGCATGATAGGAAGTTGGAAGAAACACACATAGCCACAGAAAAAAGGATGATTTGAGCCCAGAACCCTCTGACTGTGAGGTGACGATGCTAAGCACGAAACCACCATTCTGTACCTACAATGACATTTAAGTTCCTAGCATATCAGAACACAAACAACAGGAGAGAGGATGAAAGAGAGAGGGGCCATATTTTTGGAGTTAAATTCTGGGAGTATAAAGAAAGTCAGAGAGTAAGAGAAAGAATAAAAGAATGAGAGGAAAGGGAAAAGTCTTGACTTAACACACAATCTGACAGACAGAGAGCTAAAAGTCTTTCTGATTTCAGTGTTGGTCTGGACTGAACATTTCTTGTCACAGGAAATAGAATGCACTGATTTTTGTGTTTTTATTGAAGTCACCCCCTGCTGTTTGTTCCATCTGTGTCCAACATAATGTTGAGACAAGCCGTCAGAAAGCTCTGCTCCTCTCTTGGAAACCAGCTAAATGCACACAGATCATCAAACCACTGGATACATCGGTCCTCAGTCAAAGATGTGTGGATGCCTTTTTCTTTTTAAATGACTTTATTTTTGTGAGAGCTGCTAACTCCTGTAAATTGCTATAAATCCCCTGATGGTGGTCAGGGCTGCACATTCCCACTGACACCTCCCATTGTCAGCTCACCTCCGGATATTTTTTTTGGGCGGGAGCGGGAATCTAACTGTCGATCTTGAATCATTGGACGACCCGCTGTACCACCTGCTCTACCACTGAGCCACTGCCACCCCTACTTTGTTAAACTTAAGTTAACCATACCATAAATTAAGCATCACTGATAAACACGAATTTACGACAGAAAATTTGATGTGCAGGGTGCGGACCTCTTCTCTTTAGCTGTGTGTCATCTGTGCAGCTCTGTCCACAAACAGAAAGGTGCGCCGGCTGTTTGCTGCCCATGAATACAGATGAGCAACTGACTGTGATGTGGCTAAGAGGTCGTGACAAAAGGCACCGCATAATGGATGATCCTTATCAGCCGGGCAAGAGCCACACACTCACACACACACACACACACACACACACACACACACACACACACACACACACACTCACACACACACACACACACACACACACACACACACACACACACACACACACACACACACACACACACACACACACACAGGAAAGACATTGGATGTCACAGAAACACAAATAGAATCTGAATGGCACTCCGTAGTGTTTTATGCTTCCTCCAACAGCCCCCTTAAATTCAATCAAGCCCTTTCCACACAGCCGTGCTGTCAACTCCATAAATATGCTGGATTGTTTTCTAAAAGACCCCTGCCTTATCCAGTGACAAATTAAAGGAAATTGATGAAAAACACATGCCACAACTTGAAGCATTACAACAAACTAACAAACAAACATGGGTAATACCAATCCAATTAGCTTTAACTTTGAATGTTTGAAAAGGTGATAAAAAATCCGGTCTACTAGAAAGTTTCATTGAATTTTTTTTCATTGCCATACGACCAAAACCCAATAGTGTTTCATAAAAATATGTGAAGTGTTTGTGTCAGAAACAGTCAAACAAACAATCATGGGCAAACATATTTTCCTTTTGCAGAGTAACAGAAGTCCAAAGGTCTTTCATAAACCAGTGACTTACAAAATACATCTACTAAAAATTGTTGTAATGTAGAAAAAGCACGGCAAAAAACGTAACACACAACAGATCTAACATTTAATTATTTCCAGTAATACCATCAAAAACCTGGAACATACCAGAACCTCCAAGGGGTCATTTTTACCTTTTGGTGTTTTCAATAGAAATCTCCCACATATCTCATGACTCAGAAGATACATGAGTTCATGACTTTTGAAAAAATACATATATCACATAGTTTTTGAGGGAAATACAGTAGAACAATATATGATCCTTTATTTCCAGAACTAATTTTCAAACAATGTGGCACTTTCATGTTCATTGTTTTTGCAAACTCCATATTTAAGAACTTTGACATATGATAATTAAATCTTTGTGTTGAACAGAGATAGTGTCTCCAGGATTTTAGAGATACGAAAATGAAATTTATGTGTTTGTAAAGAGGTAAAAATAATTCTAAATTTGTGGCTGGAAAATGATCAAATCCAAACAAACTCAAAGGTGCATGAAATTCCACTAGATGCTTTTCTGTATTCTTTCTTGTTCATTCAGTTAAAATGCCAGCCATCTCCTCAATAGACAGCCCATTTGTGATTTTCGTGCATTTTTTTACTTAAAAAAAAAACACAGAAATTAAGCAACTAAAATGGTTCAGATTCTTACTATTCAGCAAATGTGGAATGAGATTAAACTAAGAGCGTTTTTAACTTAAGTGAAAAGGCAGCCGGAACAGAGGAGTGTGGGTGAGGTGATCCGTATGACATTGTACTTTAGGGTGCTTGCTGTTGAATATTTGAAATTTTGGCATTAAGAAAAGGTCATGATGGTGTCGCAATGTACAGCTGAATTCATATAAGGTGCAATGGTGTCTGGTGACCATCAAAATTTAAAAAAAATATGTTAGTTGTAATTTAATATAATAACAACACATATAATAATATAATGTGATAATTAAGTTAATTTACTATGTAGGATTAATTACCTAATAATAAAGGTTATGGTTTTTGTATCTTTTCATTTTATTAACAATAAGACCTGTTTTACTAAACAAACATATTCCAGGCCAACGTTTAAAGGTTTAATGTGCATTTAAAAAAAAAATGCTCTGAAAAAATATTAGATGAAGAGAGAACAGAGCAGAAGCTGTATTTAAAACGTCATTACGGGGCTCAGCTGATCAATAGACTGTGATTACCGAGGGCTGACCAATTGATTTGACTCAAATTTTACATGTACAGGTGTGGTTATGGTTTTCAGCTTTCACTATAGGCTATTAGAAGACAACTCCCCACTAACACCAGCAGCAGCAGCACCAAAGGCACTAGGTTGGCAGCTATAAAAAACAACAAACAAGCAAAAAACAGGAATTAATTGATTGATTAAACTGTGATTAGAACATGATTGGGCTGCTGCCATGTTTCCATCTATCACTTGAAAACAAATTTACATTTGTAATTCTGATGATCATAAAGTTGAGTTCTTTGCTCTCAAATTGATTTTATGTTGATAATGATGTTGTTCTGCCCACACAAGTTTTAATACAGATTTCTTAGATTTCTATTCCCTATTCAGTTTAAATGTAATATAATTTAGACCAAGAAAATACAAGCATAACAGAAGATTTATCTGACTGAATGATCCATTGGCACATTCAAAGAAATTACAGGAATTAAACACATTTTCCAAATCCCTCACAGGCGACATCATTTTTATATGATGACTGGAGTCCTTGTTCCCATTTGGAAAAAAAGAGGAAGTCAACAGGTGCTTTGTACAGAATAAGGAATGAGGATTTCATTTTTTTTTCCAGCAGAGCCAGAATCTGTTCATAATAGTCAGTGTGAAGAAGACTGATTCAACTGAACAGCTTCTGGAGAGTTCACTTATAGGGTGATGAAAGTTACATTATTCATTAACATTAAGGTTCTTCAAAAAAGAACCACAGCTTCTGTTTTCACTGGTAATACTGGTTCAATAAATCAGATGCCCCTGAAGGGACAGTAGATGTTAAATAATAAAGTCTCCTGGGCATGAATGAAGTGAATAAAGTAAAACAGTGACGAATGATCTACTTTATTACTGTAATGGATTACCTCCACCTGTCAACAATGTTCCATTTGAACCTATTTCATACATGTTCTGTTAATTTATGTAAACACTCTAATAAGAAATACTTGTTAGTTACGTTTTCATACTTTTTATTTACATACATTTTCATTTTGGCCTTTACCCTTAATGGTGACATAACTTTACTTTTGATCATGATGACACTGTGACTAGTTCCTTCCTCAAAATGCAATTTTTTCACATTGAAAAATTAAAAAATCCAGTCATTCGGTATTTTTTTCCCCATATGTAGATAAATACAGTCTGATTCTCAGATAAGAACATTTCACAGAGATGGTTTCTGTTTTCCTTGGTTCTTGTATTCGATGCATTCTTTTTCACCGCATGAAAATAAAGTCATGGCAGCTGACACACAGCTAACCTGCCTGACTTCACCCCCTTCGTTTCATTGTTATTCTCTGTTATTGTAATATATAGGTCACAGTGAGTGCAATTCTTCTTAACATCATCATAGAAATGTAACTTCAACAAGGTGGAGTTATTTGGAACCCACTCCCCTCTCTCACACACACGCACACACACACACACACACACACACATCTCATTATCCATGATGACACATCTTGCGCTATTGGAAATGAGTCAAGGAGACCATCTCTTCCTCTACACCTTGTTATAGTCACTGTGTTACAGACACTGAAGATCATTTCAAAAATATACAAATCACCAATGAAAATACGAACTACCCCAAAGGACGAGAATGTAGGTCATTGTACGACAGCAGGGTTGACTTCATTGTACAAATACAATGGGAGGGAGGTGAGTTCAAAGACATTTCAGACACATATAGAGCATATATGAAGATCTAAACTTCTTCAACATAAAGCACTAACAGTTTAAGGGCAAGGGGTGTCTCTGGAAGACAATGGAATGGGAAGAAATGCACGGTGGTTTCCTTTGCTATCATTCTTCTTTAAAGTGTGAAAAAAATTTAATTCAAGTCCAAATAAAAGAATCTATAAATTAACTTTGGCAGCAGTAAAGTGATGTAGTATCCATTACTCATGTTAAAAAAAACCTAGACATATCACTTTTAAGACAAATTTCAAACAACAAATCACTCAATGAAATTAAATGCTCCCTTCAGGTTGAAAAGTAGACCCTCTAGCTGTTTGTCACGGAAATGACAGAGCCTCAAAATTCCTTTTTAACATACTTCAAGTTTTGAATCACGTGTTTAACTGGTTGAGAAGACTCTCCTTTCTTTATTCCACTGCAGGAATTCTTCAGACTCCTGACAGGTACTGCGTAATTCCAGGGAATAATTTCTAGCGATATATTCTGTATTCACAGATGCTATTTCTGTAGTGCAGTGCAGAGGAGCTTTGTCACATGGTCCAACAACAATCATCCGAAGCTTGACATTACAGTAGACGCACTGAGCTGCTGCTGCACTGCTGCTATATGTCTATGGTGTAAAGGAGGGCACACAAGTTGCAGTATCCAAACAATAGTGAAATAAGTTAACAATGAATTACAGTGAACTTCCTTCTTGACTTTTGACCTTGATCACCTTTTATTTTAAGTACACAAGACCTGGTACTACTCTTTTTTTAAAATGTCATCTCTGTTGTGGTTTTATGTGAGCTGAGTAGACAATGAATGTGAGACATTACAGCCCACTGATTGGTCAACGCCCCGCATTGATTGAATATCCTGTGGCCACCGCAGTCAATTATCCATACTACTATTTTATTGTGATTACTGAATTTAAGCCTCTTGATTTAATGGTCTACATGGCTACTTTGCAGCTTCATATTAAAAAGCAATTTTTTCACACCAGTTTGTTTGAATATCAAACATTAGTTCATTCAAAATGCCCTCCTGTGCTCCCAAGATGATGAATATAAATAAAACATCAAGGAAGCTTTTTGGACAACTGAAATAAACTCTCCATTAATTTTTACACAGCAAGATGATTAAACCCAAATCTGTCACATCCAGGATCGTTAAGCACAGGGGGATATGTGCCATTTTGTGAAATTTGTATTGTAGATGAAAATATTAAGTTAGACAATATCAACCCTATTTGCAGCACAATATTGCGTTCACACTAAATGAACCAGTTTGAGAAAGACCAGAGACAGGATGTTTCCTCAAGGTCAAGCTGGGTGAGGATTATCATTGTCTTGATAAAAAAAATTAAAAAAATCCCTCTTTAAATCAGTATGTGTCTTAACAGGAGTAGTCGTATATTAAAAATTGCCAGCCAACCAGAATGATGCGACTTCTGTACAACTACATTAACATGCATGTTCAGCAGAAGAGGTGGAGACAAAATGAAAAAAGGGGGGAGGGTTATGGAGAGAGAGCATTAGAGGGAGGGACATGGGGAGGAGTAATTAAAGAGAGAAGAGGTTAAGCAGCGTTAAACAGGGATTATACATGTTATAATGAATAAATATGTATGATAAGTTTATCTAAGGTTGAAATTTTAGTTAACTCATGAAATAATAGAAAACCCAGTCTGTAATTAATCATTAAATAATTATTCATTAATCTTAACTACCATTCCTACTTTTGCGGGTCACGGGGGTTGCTGGCACCCATCCCTGCTGGCTAACGGGTGAGACGCGGGTACCCTCTGGGCATGACAACGGTGAACTGTGGACTGCGCACACGCTCACACCTACAGACAGTTTGGAAATGACCGATTCACTTGAAGTGCATGTTTTTGGAGATGGGAGGAAACCAGAAAACAAAAAGAGAACACATGCAGATATGGGGAGAACATAACACTACGTAAAGAAAGGATTCAAACTCGAGACCTTCTAGCTGCGAGGCGACAGGTCTAACCACTACACTACTGTAGTGGGTAGCGGGTAAGTAATTATTAAGATTAATTGTCTAACCTTGTGATATCTTCAGACAGGAAATAACCCACCAGTGTGTTTAGAAACAGATAAGTGTCCATCACTGAATAATTTCCCTTTGGGATTATTTATGTATTGATTCATTCATTCATTATCGTTTCAAATTGATATTTGATGACTAAAAATAAAAAAGAGACACATTCACCATTATTAATTTTTCCTACCAGAGCACAAAGAATGTCTTCAGGTCATTTTTGATCCAGTTACACAACTTAAAGACACACACACACACACACACACACTCACGTGCACGTGCACACACGCACACACGCACGCGCGCACACACACACACAGACACTCACACAAACAATTACACAGAGAAGAAAGAGTGACGGTGTGTGCGACTGTTTGAAAGTGAATAAATGTAGTCTCCCTGCAGCTTACAATAAACAGTATTTGTGCAATACACCTCCAAACAACCGTATTCTGATGTTAGCAGCATATTAATTTTAATATTTGATTAGAAAAGGTTCACTTTTCAATTTGAAATTAGGTCTAAATTAGCTTTTAGCACTCGTGTGACATTTTCATATTGAAAACTTTCTCCTGTTGGGAAATAAAGCCCAGATATAATGAAGTTGAATAACCGCATCAGCTGACAAAACGGCTTACGAAAGCCCAAAATGATTAAATGTATAAACAGAACACTGACTACACTTGCCGCTGTGTCTTCATTTGCCGTCGGTCTTGATTGAATACGGATGGATTTCATTTGCGCTTCCTTGAAAGCAGAATTTGTCCTTGTTGAACTTTTTATATACTGGAGGGTCACATATGATAGTCCAGGTGTCTCTGCTTGTGTTTCACTCTGGATAATTCCATTAAAGCATTTCCTGTATGGTAGTGTAAGCAAAGCGAGATGTGTATGCAGCTTTCTGTCGAGCGAACGTGACTGTTCTCTCCAGTGACGACGAGACAAAGCAAATGAGAATGAATCAGAGATTTAGGGAATTCAATGGGGTGAATATTGATCTACAGCCTAATAGCTGAAGTCCCTGGGTACATACAAAATGCTATGTGTGAATCTGAATGACACATAGCATTTTGACATTACAGTATATTGGGCTTCTTTGTATGGATGTATGTGTGTGTTGCTATATTACTGTTTTTGTCTGATGGAGTAGTGGCATGAGAAATCATCAAAAGAAACTTCGATGAACACACACTCACGCTTCTGTGTGCATTGACCGTGTGTATGCTTGTGTAGCTCATTTCCTCTACTGTCGTCCGTATTCTGTGTTGAAAAAATAAGTGTGCACTTTGTTTGTGTGGGAGTCATCGTGTGCTCAGTGTCTCAATGTAGTGTTTGTGTGTGTGTGTGTGTGTGTGTGTGTGTGTGTGTGTGTGTGTGTGTGTGTGTGTGTGAGTGTGTGTGTGTGTATGTGTGTGCACGCTTATGCATTTGTCCAACTGATTGAAAAGGGCCACTGTTGTAAACAAGCTAAGAAAAGAAAGAACATTTCTCATGTCGCACACAACTCACACTGTGTGTGTGTGTTTGTGTGTGTGTGTGTGTGTGTGTTTTTGTATTTGAGCCCTGCCAGCCTCAGATGACGGTCACGTATCTCGAGTACTTGCATCATTATGTGCCCCCTTTCATCCTCTCCTCGGCCATATTTTCCTCCTCTCCTCTCAGCGTCTCATCACCTCTCATCCCCTCCACTCATCTTTTTTTTCTCCTCTTCGTTTCCCAGTGTTATCTCTGCTGTTTATGACATCCTATTGGTTGTGTACTGACAGAGTAAACATAATTCTAGCTGTAATTTGTCTTGAGTCTTGAGCTGTTTGTATGAACAAGATGAAATGATGAAATTTAAGATTTGGGCTGTCAGGCACATTATACAGGATCTGTCAGTTGATATTGGTAAGTGATTCTAGAGAGAGAATCACTCTCTAGAATCACTTACAAACGTCAAAATCAGCACCAGAATCCCTATCGCCCCCAGAGGGATCCCAAACACTGTGTAATATTAATAGGATTAGACTTTTCCATCAAAATGTCCACACACTCCACGTAGGCACTTTAGTCAATTATGGCTGCATTAGCATAGCATCTTTGTGGTATGCGTGATTTGAAGAGAATCCATTGCATGATAGACAAGTATATCCTATTGGTATCCACACATCATTGCATACAGTACACTTACATTCACACACTCTTGCACTGGCAGTGTGTGTCTGTTTTGCATGTTGATCAAAGTCTAGATATAGTTCCTTCCCCATTTTTACAGACTCAGAACAAAAGATTTGAATAGAAAATTAATACACTCACAATTTCCTTTCCTCCCCTTCTCACCCATCCTCCTTATTTTTAGTATTTCTATCTCTTTTTTTCCCACAGTCTTATATTTAGATGTATGATTCTGCAGAGATCTATACTCACGTGAGTACAAGCTACAGAGAAATATGAGTGACTGTAAAGTTTTTCTTCAAGTACAAAGAAGGTGTTTCATCAGGGAACTGATCCCTGAGTACAGGTGTGTGTGTGCGTGAGTGTGTGTTGATGTGTGTGGAGTGTCTTATAACGTGCCATCATTGTAAGATAGAGGCAGACATGAGGGGAAGAGAGCAGTTCCTCCCTTGATTGCAGTATGAACAGAGCTGCCTTTCCTTCTTTATTATATTGTCTGTTTCTTTTCTTGTCCTTAGAGGACAGTTGTGTTTTATTATGCAGCTCAAATTCTAACTGCTAATGGAAACAAACACGTATACACACACACATTCTTGTGCTTTTCAACGACACTAACATTGCTTTGAATGTTTGCTTCGGCATAAAAAAGTTGCGGAAGTGGTAAATGTAATTTTTTTTTATTCTGAATTGTCTGCACACAGTTATCCATACACCACATTTCAAGCTCATCTCTGGATCATGTCACCTAAAGAACCTGTGATTACACCTGTACACAAGAGTGGTGATAGGAAAATGAAACAACCTAAGGAAAGCATGAGGGTGATTTATATTGGTTTGCAGGATGAACACAATGGTGAGCGGAATATGGAAGCAAACCAAGAAGAGGTCAAGTTTATTCATGCTGTTATATTGGGACGTGCAAGGCATAATGCACATGATTGGTGCTTGGTAAAAATGCACTGAAATTAAAAAGAAAAAAAAAAGAGTGTCAGGACCCCTACCCATAAAATACCATTAATGGTATCTGGCCACAATGGATTGGATCCCAGATGCCAGTATTTGTGGTTCAGCATATCTGAGTGCCCTCCACCTGAATAAAACAGCCACATTTCGGAAATACTGTCATTTATGTGGAAAGTAACAACAGCAGTTATCTAAATTCCTCAATCACGTGCAAGAAAAAAAATCAGTGCAAAAAATCAGTGTATAATTACATGCATGATTTTACAATGGAGTTGGAATTTACCCTGATCCACAGACCATCCATGAACTTGTGACAAATGAGTTTTGTTTTGTGTCTGGTCTTACATGCTTGACACATGCATCCTGAGACATGTATGTTATGTATCAGTCAATAGAGATGAAATCATCCATTGGGACACTGACTCATTTTTAGAACAACAAGCCTGAAGGGGCAAAGACAGGAATGGTGGAGACGCTCACAAAAAAAACTCAAAGAACTTTTTTGCACGTCTTAGTTACAGTGAACTACTGAAACGATGATGCTTTTCATGGGGAAATGTGTAAGGGTGGGCCAGCATGACAGGATATAACCTCACAACTGAGATGTCAAGATGTGGGATGTACCGATGGAGTGGCTTTCCTCAATGACTGACATTCAGGGAAGGGCCTCACATAGAGACTAAGGGAAATCGGATGTTGGTGCCACAATGATTTAAGTCCATTTTATAAAACCAGCTCTATCCATCTGTCTGTCTGTCTGTCTCCCTGCCTCTCTCTCTGTCTGTACTTCGTATGCCTACGAAGACTGTATTTCTTTTCAACACTCTGACACACTTTCAGTATTTGGCTAACTCATTAGCATGCAGCAAGAGCATGGATCTGCCGTGGTTTATTAAAGGGATCTGGAGCCTGATGCTGTTTCCCCTCATTAACCTCAATAGCACCTCAGACAGGTTATCTGGCACACATAATGATGCACAGACACCCGCACGTACACACGCACGCACACACACACACACACACACACACAAATGAGCAATAAATGGCAAGTGGGAAAAGACCAGGTACGCAAGTGAGACGCATAACAGGCTCACAACAGCTAAAGGTAAATGTAGGAAGTGAAAGATGAAGTAATAAGTGTTAAGAGGCGAAGTGAGTTCCCAGTTCCCGTCACATTTTAGAGAGAAAATCACACAGCAGTAACACTTGAATTCCAAAGAAGATCTTTAAATGTGAAACAAACCAGTTCTCTTGAATCCTTGTGGCGAGGTTCCTGTGCAGCTTTTACCAAATCTGACACCACAATTGGTGTCAGATTTGGTAGATATTCTGACACCAGAATTGACACCAGAATTGATATTCTGACACCACAATTGGTGCCAGAATGGAAGATAGTTTTTTTACAGACGTGGTTAAAATCATTCTCGTCATTTCTCTCCAATTTGTCATAATCTACGAGGTTAGTACATATCTGTGGCTTGATGATCACCATGAATTTATTGGCATCATCTAAATTATTGCATTAAATTAGAGCTACTGATTAGAGGGCTCTTCAGATGACGTACAGGTTTTTAATTCATATCCAGGTTAACACACACAGACCAACTTCTTTGGATTAATTCCACTGAGGGTTCTCTCCTCTAAAAACCAAACTCTGGGGTTGCATCTGCTCAGATTCATCAGCCGGGTTAATGCTCTTCTCTCAGCCGCTGTTTCTCGCGAATGTTGTCAGACGGACTAATCGACAGTTCAGGCCTAGTTTGGTGTAATCACACCAAAAGTAAACTCCACTGAGCTCCATGTGGATTCTTTTATAATCAAAGGCTTTCAGATAAAGTTTCAGCCATAGATTTTGGTCATTGTGTTGAGACAGGTTTCTTGTAAATATGATCATTTATAGTCATTTTCTTCATTTTTTCACTCATTCAAAGAATAAAAATACCCAACCTGTCAATCTGTCTGCCGCTAAAAGGTAATGGATTTCTTTCAGAGTTCAAATTGATCTACATTTATGCTCCCTCTGCCTTGGTGAATGGATGCATGTGATTGGAAATGTCTGACTTCTGTATGTCATTCATGTCAATGTCAATATGAATGTAAGTAGCTAGAAAAAAATATCAAATGTTTGTGGCATTTAGAACAGGGTTTGATAATGTATGGGCCAGAAATACTGACGGACATGCTGCTGTGTGACACACCATTAGGCGGGCCAACATCGAGGGTCATGTGAAAGCTCAACCAAGGACCGGTCATCTGAACACATTATGGGTAGAGAAGGTCTACAGTTCTAAAGGGCGATAGAAGCACAAATTACGGTATATGGACTACATACGATGTGTTTCTTTTGGTAATTGGTTTTGTTTCAGAAAAACGACAATCAAAAAGTTATTGTTTCCTTTAAAAAGTCAATATTAAAAAAAACAAAATCAAGACTCTCCTTTTTTTATGGTCCAAAATGAAAGATTGCAGATCTTGAGACAGGATTTCATTTTCTTCATCAGTTTTGAGTAAGAACAAATAAAATCACTAGAAACCTGAAATGAATGATTTTTTTCATTTCCAAAACTCGAACGAGATCTGGCACAGGAGTTGCCAAATGCTAATGGGGGACTGCTGGTATGCTGGAGTCATTTTAAACTGGCCCAAAGATTTTGGAATGAAAAAAATGATAAAATTGTACTCGTAATAGAATGATCAGTATTCTAATGATGGAATATTTAGTCCTAGGTAGGGTCAGATTTGTTGATCTTGCTTTGCAACCAGATGACCACATTCCTCCATTACATGGACACCATGAGTAGGACCTGAATATACCATGAAAGCATGTACCATAAATAAAAGTCTTCATCTGACCGAGTACCATCTTCACAGATAGCAAGAGTTGTTTTTCACTCCTCCTTTCCACCAATTTTGGAATTTAAATTACTGTCTCACACATACCAAACACTTCTCAAATTAAATATTGGCCTATTTACCATCAATGCTTTTCTCTTCTGTTTTCATGAAACATCACACCCCAGATGGTTAGAAAAACTGTGAATAGTTGTATGAAAAAAGCAGATCTCAAATCATCTCCAAACTGCACAGATGTCAGCTTGATGAATCATTGTTAAGATCTCACTTGCAGCGTGGCACTTATGTGCAAACAACTTGTATTTATTCATTTATTCCAAATAGACAGGTTTAATATCAGTGGAGTGATTACATTTCTAGCTGTTGGCTTTGTTTTTGTATTTCTTTTTTGTTGTTGGTGTTACTTTCTAAATGAGACAGTCGTTTGTCTCAAAAGTTGAAAGATGAAATCAAACTCAATAACAATGTCTGGGAGCACACAACTTTTAAATTATTTCTCTGTCGAGAACAAAGCCTCAAAACGTCTGCAATGGAAACTAATGTAGTCATCTGTTGAGTATTTTATCATGCATGCTTTGGTACATTTGGAGCAATTTCTGATGAATTTGTCTTACTCAGAGGGCCTTCTGGGAAAGTTTAATGATTCCCTCTCTGTAGGATTATTTCTTCTCATTTATTCCAGTTTAACATTTTGTCTTTCTTGTTATTTATTCTTGATTTCCTGTCGCACTTCCTTTACTCCATACAACTATCTACTGCTCTTCCTTCTTTTCATCCTCATTGTGGATAACATTTACGATCTTAGCAGTATATCGATAGATGGATAGATTAGATACTATCTTCTGCATCCACCCAAACACCAACTGCCCTCATGTCTTCCCTCACTATGTTCATGCACCTTCCCTTTGGTCTTCCATTTGCCCTCTTGCCTGGCTGCTCCTCCACAAACGTTTACCAATATACTCACCATCTCTCCTCTGGACATGTCCAAACTATTGAGGGCAGCTCTCTCTAACTTTGTCTCCAAAACACCTTGGCAATGCTTCTGATGGACTCATTTCTGATCCTATCCAACCTGGTCACTCCAAGAAAGAACCTCAATATCTTCATTTTACCACCTCCAGCTCAGCTGCCTGTATTCTTTTCAGCATTGCTGTCTCTAGTCCCTACATCATGGCTCTCCTCATCACCATACATTCGAGAATATAGAAAATTATTCCTTCCTTGGCGTGCACACAGTAGATTCTACACTTTGATCCATCAGGTCAGCTCCATCCATTTTGAATTTGTTTAACACAATGCCGTATGCTCTTTCTGCTCCATCGTCTTGCAACATATTGTGGCTGCTCTCCAGCACAGACAGATGAGACATGTATCACCAGGCTGCTCCAGACACCTGGTAACTCTTTTGCCGATGATGTTGGAGCCTCACTCCCCCTCCTCATTTATGTTGTTCATATAGACAAACAAAGATGGATGACTTAATATCTGAGGTACTGAGATACTAATCCTGCAACATCTCTCAAGTGCTAAATCATCTGAAAATAGAAGCATAATATTATAAATCATTTAAGCACACTGAAAGACAGAGATCTCTTTAAAAAAATTTGTTTGATTGTGATTACTCGTTATATTGAACTCTCACTATCATTACTATTGTCCAAGAAAAATTGTTTAAAAGTTTAGAAATGTCATATTTAAGAGAAGAACTCGGAGAATCCGTAGAGAACCCACACAGACACAGGAAGAACATGCAAACTTCGCACAGAACTGGACTCAAACCGACCGCACGTCCCACTGTGCCACCATGCCGCCCTTCCTAAAATATACGCAGAGAAATTAATATCTGTAAAGATCATCAGATTAGTCTACACTGACTCTGATCTCAAGTACTTTTGAACTCTCAGTACACTTTTCTGTCTTGAAAAATTCTTACATTGAAATTTTGTTTTTGTATGCTGGATCATGCTGCAGTCTGTAAAACCATTGGAGAAGACAGGATTGTTATTTATTTTATTTAAAAAAAAAAAAACTCTTATTCTCCTTGCACTGCAATGTCGCTGATAGTATATCTGGAAAATTTCTTGTCTTTATTTGCTACAGTTTGCTGTTTCTTATTATGCGGGGGTTATACTCCTGGTCAACTTGTTACACATATATTTAGATGTATTATAAATGAAACATTAACAGACATCTATATTACACACACACACACACGCACACACACACACGAATGCACACAAACCTCAGTTGAATAAAGCTGTTATATTCTGAAAAGCATTTTTGTTGTCAGACAAAATAGAGTAGCTGATGTTGTTTCCATTGTAATTACTCATGGGCTCGTAGGGAGCTGCTGGTTAAGCTCTTACAAGCCGAGAATGGAAGCTGAAGGGAACACAGACATCAGAACATGAAGAAACTGTCACACTGCGAAGCTGTCACACAGAGAAGTAGAGAGAGAGAGAGACAGTGTTGGGGGAAATCACAGTTGTCACAATGCAAAGAGTGAGAGAGAGCAAGAGGAAAGTGCAAGAGCGAAAGCTGCACAGAAAGCAGAACAGAGACTTTTGAGTGTGGAAGCAGTCAACACCTGTTACTACATGTCACAGCTATTTGACACCGTTTTAAGCGAGACTTTCTCCTCTTGAGTTAGATTTGACTTAAAATTAAGGAAGACTCAATAAAAAAAAAGATTTTGCATGTGGTTTCCATGACAACAGAAAATAAATCACTCTAGAGATTAGCTTTGTTTCCCACGATTAAAGGGAAAAAATAAATCAATTGAAATTTAGTCGTGACATTCCGAGGATGAGATTATTTTTCCTGCTAATAGTTGTTGCTATCCACTTCATTCTTGTTATCTCCAGGGGGTGCGTGGGCTCATCAGTCTGCAGCACTGTCACACTACTGAGTATACACCAATGCTGACACAAGATGGAGACATAAATAAAGACACACACATTAACTAGCTTCCTTCGAGCCTGTGTGGGTTCATAAACTGAATATGTCTGGCACATGGGAACGATTAAAGTATGAAATAAAAACATGAGACTCCACTCACGATGCATTTTGAATACAAGGGAAGAGATTTTCATCATTCATCCACCTGCAGATTCCAGTCACTAAATAATCTATTTCTTGGCAGTGTAGTTGTGTTTGAGCTGGATCACAGTACAGTATTTTAGTCTTTGAGGATATTTTGTATTTGAGCATGTCCTTACAAATTACACCATGATTATAAGTTCAAGCTCTTTACATCCTCAAAAAGTTCAAGCTAGTTTTTTAATGTCGCGCTAAGGTAGTGTATTTTGGGTGCACAGGCCGGCTGATGGTGCAAGAGAAATCACTGGTGCTTGAGAAATAAGGGGAGGAATACGCCATAAAAAATAAGAGCAAGCATGGTATTACAAAACACAGGTCACACTCCCTTCCCTCCCACAAAACCCTCATTATCCCTCCGTACTTGTCTTGATCGTATTTTTTAATTAGCTGCGAATCCACTGTTATTTGTACCCAAATGTGCAATCACGACATGCCGCTCACCTCGATTGAATAGAAAATCTGTTGCAACGTTTTATCTTCCACATTGGGCAGTTCGGCCTTGTCAAGATTGTAAGACATGTTTGAGAGGTGTCATGGAATGCATACATTTTACAAAGTTTGTGCTATTGTTTTTTAGTCTATTTTGAACATGTGAATTTCTAATTGGTCTATCTGTGCAGTGGACACCCACTGGGAACGATGAGATAATTTATCTAAATTATACTTTTACCTCTTTAGCCCTGTTTGGCACTGCTGAGGAAATACAACTACCGTCATTTGTTCTGTACTGACATTATTATGCATTGACTGTGTCACCTGTGTCAGACAACTACATTTGAGCTGGGCCGTCTTTGCAGCGACCTTGTCAGATAGAGTGCAGGGTGTGCAGGCACAGCTGCTACTGATTTTTAAGTTAATCCATAAGAGTAATTAACAATCCGAGCCGGCGATTACCTCTCTGAGGTCAATAACACCCAGTCATATCTTTACTACTTCAGGCATTTGGAACACACACACACACACACACACACACACACACACACACACACACACACACACACACACACACACACACACATTGTAGCAGCATAACTTTGACTTGTTATTGCAATTCAGATGCGAACCATGGTCTCAACTCTATGCAGGCGTACAGGGATATATAAATAGATCCATCCGTCTTGACGGAAGATTATTACATCCTCAACAGTCAATTGCATTGCAGCTACATCACTTGTGTGCAGCCCAAGCTGTTAAATGCCATGCATGATCTGTTTTCAAAATTAAAAAAAAAAAGGAACCAATTTCAGATGTGTGACCGAGCATAATAACCTTCAACATGTTCTGTTTTATGAAATAAATAGATGTTTACTTTCCCTGGAGGGCTTCTGGCTCAGACCAGCACTCATTAGAGGCTCTTCGTGAAGGATGTCAATTATTAATTTTCTCATTTATGACCATCTATTAGAATGCGTGGTTCATAGCACACACAGGAGAGCTTACATTTCATAGAACAAACGGTTTTTAATAAAAGGAAGTTTTGCCCTTTGAAAAAAGTCTTTCATAACATTGTCCCCTGCTGCTTGCTGTTGGAAAAATGGAACCGGATGTGAAATGACTCTGTTTCTCACTAATGGGAACCTACTGCAACGTAAAGGCACACAAAAATGGAGATGACTCCGTCTCACTCATGGGGAGACTCATAAAGCAAAGACATTTTACTCCTCTTGCTGCTCTTAGGCCAGCAAATGGGATTATTCAGACTGGGTGAGATGTCTATAAATATACATGAGGTAACTGATGTGCATGAGGATCATAGTAAAAAGCACAGCATCACTCACCTCCTTGGAAACATTATCAAAAGTAGTGTCTATATTTAAGTCATGAACGAAAAACAAACTTGTAAAGCCATTCTACATTTTATTTAGATAAATTCCCACTTTTTATATGTTTTATATGTTTATGCTGCCTGTGAAATAACTGTAAATGACTGTTGGTTCTTTGCGTGTGTGTGTGTAATTGCATTTTTTTATAGCCAGTTAAATTTAATTGGATCTTGAAGCTATTTTGATTTATAATTTACTGAAAGTTGCAAATACTGTAAGTGAATTAAGCTGACTAAAAGATTCATCATGTAGGGTATATAATTATTTTTGCTGGATTGTTTAGGTCCAATTATGACTCCTGCATTTATCCACTCCTTTTATTTGTATAAAACAATAACAGCTTGAAAACCTACTTTGAAGAGGTAAGAAAGACTGGAAAGTATGAACTGTGAATTATTGGACAGATGGACAGATGAAGTTCAACAAGTGACATATGTTTCATAAGAAATGTATGAACCAGTTTATTGTAAGCTGCTTAACCAACAAATGGTTTTGTATGTCTTTTGTCAAATGTAATAAATTATAGCGCCAAAGTGAACAAAACTGATCATCAATATTCTAAAATGGATCTAAAATTTTCCTCAGCAACCTCCATCCATCCATCCATCCATCCATCCGTCCATCCATCCATCCATTGGCCATCTTTTCTTGGGTGTGACTCAAAACCATTGGTGTTGGTTTCAAAATGCTAGTGAGTAGAGATAGTATCATCAGTTGATAGATGTTGTCACATTTCTAAGACGTTCCTAATCTCCATATTTGCTGAGTCTCAGGTAAGCAATACATTTTATATGCTAAAATAGATTAAGCCCTTCTGACTTCATCTGTGTGAGTGCAAGGTAATCAAAAAGTACTTCAACATTCTCAAAGTCTGATCCTTTTTTTTCATCATCTGATCCAGGGATAACGGGGTCAGGTATCTAAGAGTGTGTCTTGGTTTTGACTTAATATATCCCAAAAATCTTTTGGAAGTGCTTTTGACTGTTCGGCCGTTGACATTTCTACCTTTGTCTTCTGCTTCCTTGTCAGGTATAGGACATCTGCCCATGCTCAGTTTCCATGAATCTTTGCCAAGCTCATTGGGGATGCCAGATACCATTTTCTAAAGTGTACCCTGAGTATATCATGTCTAATTGACTAGTGTATTTTTGTTATCTCCATATTCTTTTACAGATCAGGGCCACTGACCCTATCTCTCTCCCATACTTGATGAGCTGGGACTGAGAATATTGATCTTTTTTTTTTTTTATAAACTTTAGAGAGTCTGCTAAATGTTTAAGATTAAAGTAAATGTGGATGATATGTCTATAAAGTCATAAAACATTTTGGACTGAATGTTGCATGTATTAAATGGTACAACTGCAATTGATGATTTTAATTTTCTAAAGAGACAAAGAGGCTCAATCTAGTCTATAATTATAGTTACATCTTTTAGTCTGTGTCAAAACACTCACTACAGAGACTGTATATCATACAGTATGTTAAGGCAAGAATGTTACCTTAGCAACCACGGCAAGTACTCACAGAGACTCTCGTGATTTCCAATCGAAACTGCAAACAGTCAGTAGCGAACTGATCTAATTTACAACAAATTGGTGAGGTCAGATTAGTAAAGAGTGCTCGTATAATCACACAGGAAGTGTTTATGTTCTGAATGTCTAATTCTTATTAACTTGGTCTGAATGTGTGTGTGTGTGTGTGTGTGTGTGTGTGTGTGTGTGTGTGTGTGTGTGTGTGTGTGTGTGTGTGTGTGTGTGTGTGTGTGTGTCTGTCTGTCTGTCTGTCTGTCTGTCTGTCTGTTTGTCTGTGTCTGTGTGTGTGTTGGTGTGAGTTGGCACCAAAGACAAGCCAGATCTTAGATGCTACCCATCAGTATTTTGGTTGCCGCAGCGAGAATCCTCCATAAAAGTTAGCTAAAAGACCCTGAGAACAGTCTCAAAAGACTCTGCTCTTTCCTGTCCTCTAAAGCAAGTTTGAATTGTGAGTACATTCCAATTTATTCATCAGGAGAATAGAATCCATTTAGGTGTACGTCCTCTGTGCTTTCTGTCATCTTGTGACAAAGATGAGGCTGACAATCGCAGTCGTGTCCCCCCAGAAGCCTGCATGGGCGGCGCGGTGATGAAGTCACTGGAGAAATCAAAGGACATGATTCTCACAGTGCTGCCAGGCTTTTCTGGATGAGAGAGCAAGGTCTCTGTAGGAGGTAGATGACAGCATTAGCCACTACAATGCCAGGATGACAGGCAAACCTTAGTGGGCACATTTATTGACTCACCAGAAGGTGGAGATAGACAAGGACTAGACTCTGAAGGGTCTTTATCGGTTGCAGTGTCAGCGGCACAAGCCTGTACCCAGTTGAAGTCTGTGAGCTGCAGGGTCTTTGGCACAGTACCACGCCGGATGCTTCCCACAGCTGTGGCACTCTTCCGGGCTTCAGGATCAGGTTGGAAATACGTTTTACTATTTTTGACAGGTGGTCGACAGAGGACTGAGAAGCCTTGAGCTGATGCCATCTGGTACATCAGCCTTGATAAGCCTGAGTTTTTTTTCTCACTGATTTGTTGGGGAGCACCAATAATGCAAAGTGGCTTCAGAAAATGATGATGATGATGATGATGATGATGATGATGATGATGATGATGATGATGATGATGATGATGTTGATGATGATGATGATGATGATGATGATGATGATGATGATGGTGGTGATGGGGTTTGAGGGTGAAGGGGTGGCATCAGGGGTGGCATCAGGGGTAGCTGCAGATCATTCACACACCTTCAGTCCCCCCACAGATTCACAATAGGAGTCCTTGTTAAAAGAGGTGTTTAAGACCCTTCTCCTGCAGGATTTTCCTTTTAAATTGCTAATGCAGTATGAGCATCAGTATTGGCATAGGTGGGAATAAACCAGCATGATAGCATGCAAAAACAGATGTTGGAAAACAGATTATGAGGAGAACTAGACTTCTAGCTATCAAAGAATCAGACAGCGGAAAAAGAATTGTGAGACTCAACTGTGAGATGAACACTTATCATTACAACGCAGCTGCAAATGACAGAGAGGCAGAGGTAATGAGAGAAGAGAGAAATTTAAGCCAAATGGTGAAACTAACAAGACGAGACAGTATCTGTGAGAGAGATAGAAAGATTACTGTCACTATTGTCCAATGACGGAATTGGAGAAATCAAATTAGGATACAATCATTTCCAGTGAGAGGGCTCTTTAGTGATGTAGACTGGTCAATTCTGGTCTCATAAACCGCTTCTCAATTCCCCACCACCAATGGTAACATGCCACAATAAACCTTTAAAGATTCCAATGGGTTCCTCCAATGGCCACTAATGCAAATAAAAGCCCCACTTCACTCTTCGCATCTTTATTTTCTTCTTTCTCACCCACTTAAAATCCCTCCTCTTCACCTCTCGCCCTTTGTCTCTCTTGGTAATAGTTAAGAGAGAGGTAAGGTGTAAGCAGCCAGTGTCATTAACACATCGATTAAAAGCAAATGAAAGACAAAGCGAAAAACTGCTCGGTCCTAATGCTTTCAGTCGACACTTCACACTTGTCACAGAAAGTTGACGACTGGACATAATTTTTCATTTTCTAGGTCAATTGTATGATATAATTCCCAGTTCTGTACAGTCATTTATGTAGAGCTGAGGTTCAAATGTACTCCATCTGATGTTGTGGTCCCACAATTAATGGTAGCACTGTGGGAATAGGTCTCTGTAAATGGCCTCGCTATACTGCATGTGTGTCTACAAACTGAAGTGCAAGTTCTTTTAATACTTGAAAATGATCACGTTAATGCCTGACCAGGCAACTAGCTCTTAAATTAAAAGGTCCACAGAAGTGTTTTGATTTACAGAATATGGATGTTTTGCACACTAATCGGTTCTGCTTGGTTCAAAGCCTCTTCAGCAGCTTGGAGTGGTGCAAGTATAATTTCATTTCATTAAAGAGACGCAGTCTCATGAATTCAAATATGTCCATTTCTGTCCAATTTTACCTGTTAGCTTCTCTTTGACTAGATTAAAGAGACAAAGAGAGAGAGAGCGAGCGAGCGAGCGAGAGAGAGAGAGAGAGAGAGAGAGAGAGAGAGAGAGAGAGAGTGTGTTATCCTTTTGTAGACAACTCATAGGGTTGGCATTTGGTGTTCAATGACACTATGTACTCGACGCCGGGATTTCCCAACAGGCATCACACATAACACTAACAGATAAACAATTTATATTCTGCAAACACACACACACACACACACACACATACACACACACACACACACACACACACACACACACACACACACACACACACACACACACACACACACACACACACACACACACACACAACACACTGTAATTCTATTTATTCATTCAGATTGATTTGTTCTTTAGGTGTGAGTTGCTCAGTTTCGCAGCCAACAGCTGCAGAGATGTCTGCCTTCACTCAAATAAAACAAACTAGGTAGCTTGTTTGTGGTGCTCAAACATCCAAAAGATGCATTTGAAAACTTGACAGGAGCGTTTCCTTCCAGAAAACATTGACCCAGTTTTGCGGAATAATCCACAGACCTTGTATTAAGCAGTTGTAGCAACGTGAAAGTTGGTTTGCTATGAGACTAGATGCAATTTTACAGCCACTACTGTTGACTCTCACTTTTTCACATATGGAAGTATCCATTGGGATTGTGTTACTCCTCACATGTATTTGCTTTTCGTCTACAGCATTTTTATCTTGTTTCCAGTCAGTCCCTCTCAATCATCCTCATGCACTCCATACATTTTAGACTTTCAGGGCATGCTGAAACATCCATAATATGTCAAGTAGGGCTAGAACCAAAACAAACTCAGATATTGCTGTAGTAATGTTTGTATCTCCAAACAAAATCTTGTGAGGGATGAAAGACAGCAGTCTTATTAAGTTTGTACTGGCCCTCTGCCTCCTCTGACCTGCCCTCAAGTTGTCATTGATGGAGAATTTTCTTATTCCAAAAGTCCCTTGTGAATCCATTTTATTCATAGAACAAACTTGTCTGTTTATCACAAAGTGGTTTAGAGACACAGACAGATAAAAATAACATTAGCAAAAAACAAGAGGAACAGCTACATCAGAAGCTCAGGAAAAGAAGTTGCTTTTAATTCTTTTTATAAATTAATTGTATTGCTTCAGGCAATTTTCTGAAAAATCAAGGTTTTACATTATTTATACACAGGAAGTTGGCTGAGCACACAATAGTTTTAGGAAAAAAGTAGACTTCATGGAAGCCTTTATCAATTGTGACGTTTAATAAAATGTGCAGAATAAATTACTCATTAAGATATTTGCTCCTCTACAATTGCTCTACAGCTGCTTTACTGTTCTAATGCAAATGAGATTCTTTAGTTCTCCTGATAATGAATTCTTCTGTTATGCATAAAAATTAACCAAGCCACTGGGGGTATACAAGCCAGTCTACTCTCTTGGTGTTGATCCCGGGGCTGGATAAATAGGAAGGGTTGAGTCAGGTAAGGCATTTGGCATAAAACCTGTGGATGATTAACAATTCAGTTTCAAAATACCTGCTGTGACAACCCCAAATCAGGAGGAACCAAAAGAGAATAAAGGAGAAGATTTTGTGCATACATCAAAAATTATTCAAATATCAAAAAATGTTCTTACCAGTTCCTCCTGAATGGCCTTCTTCCCCATGACGTCAACCATCTCGGTGTTGCTGTTCTGGGGAGCCACAGAAATTGTTGTGTCTGTTGCCTTCTGGATCTGCAAAGCAAAATAAACCGAGCAAATTGAACTAAATAATTTTGTTTCTTAAGACGTAGAACTTTTTTGATTGTGGATCCTTCCTATCCGATGATGTTCCTGTGGAAGAAAGTGAGATTCTCTTCTCCTGAAAAAATTAGGCTATGAAAATTACTGCTCAATATAATTGAGGGATCGTATATTTAACATCTAATTTTTACCATCTTCACAATTAACTGGTGTTTGTGCTCACCGTTGGCTTATCTTTGGCCTCCTGGACAGCCTGTACCACTGAAACAATACTGCTGGTTGCCTGCAAAGGGAAATGCATTCTTAATGTTACTCCTCAGATATTTTGCATCAAGTTCCCATGTCAAAGGTCAAAGCTCCTTATATAAATGTATTATAATTGAGATCCTGTGGAAATGTAAGTATTTTTACCCGTGTAGACATATATGATTAGGAAGGCCTTGAAAGTGTTACCTGACATTTATTTTGAGCCCCTTTGATTATGTGTGTGTGTGTGTGTGTGTGTGTGTGTGTGTGTGTGTGTGTGTGTGTGTGTGTGTGTGTGTGTGTGTGTGTGCAAGAGAGAGTTCCCATTAAAAGTGTTTTTATTGATGGATCCTTCAGTCATGCAGAACTACGTTAAACAACAATGCCACCGCCTTAAGGGGAGGCAAGGCAGCGCAGTAAGTTGGATAAATTACATCAGAGCTACCTGCCAACACAGCGCTAGAGGGAAGGGAGACAGAGTAAGAGAGAGAAAGAGAGAGCAGATCAGTAAGAAAAGGATGGAATGAGAGGAAAAACTAGAGATGGATGGTGAAAGACAGGGAGTGTCAGAGAGATGAAAGAAAGAGGACAGATGATGGAGTGGGGATGGGAAAGAGGTCAAGGGAGGAAAAGGGTCATGAAGAAGCTGAGAAGTGACGTGAAAAAAGAGTGATGGATGTTCTTCTCACGAAACTGTAATGACCTAGGGATCTGGGGACATTAGAAGTTATAGTTTAATTACTTACAGCACATGTGAAGTCAGTGGCATCAGTTCAAAGCTCGTCATCAACTCAACCAATGTTATAAAAGCCATGCTTGGCTTTCTTCATGCTTTCTATTAACGAGTACTGAGCTGCGACAAGGTCCAAATGAGATGCAGCCATACTCCACTTAATCCCTGACTTCTACAACAGATGTCGAATTCTGTTCTTCTGTTGCTTTCCCAAATACATGTTTTGGGAAAAATCGTAATTTGACTGAATTTAATACTTTCAAAAAACCAGCGCAAAGGCACCGAGCAGGGAGTGGAACGGACTGCAGCTCAGCAAAACGTGGCGGTGTTAGCTAGATGTCAGTGGCGGTACAGTCTGTTCCAGTGCTGAGAGCCTCTGCAAATATAGTGTCGGAATGAAAGCTGAGACGCTAGTGGCAGGCGCTTGTATCGGAAAATGGACTGCATCACATCAGCACCTCTGCATATCAGTGGAAACAGCTCCAAAAGCCATTTAAACATTTAAAGCACTTCCTGTCATCTTCCACACTTAAGATTCATGCTGAAACTGTCTGCCTGTCTGTCTGAAATCAGTGCAAAGGCACAAGCAGTTCAATCTACTTCATTCTGGTGTCACACATACGCAGGAACACACACACACACACACACACACACACCTGAAGTTTGTTAATATTGCAGACAAAGGAGATGGTGATTGATAGCTGGCAAGGACAGACATTAGAAAAGCACTGATGTCGTCAAATACGCCACACAAGCCTTGCTCGATTGCTCGCCGGTGGAGGCAGTGGTATGAAGGTGAATGCTTTGTGATTAGAAAGCCCTGATGACAGAGGAAATGTTCAGAGACGTTCCGCTGGCAGTTACCAGCTGTTAGGTGAGGAGCTGCATTCATCAGAAACTTTTACCAGGGTCTCTGTCAGTATTTTCAGGGTCTGCAATAAAACTTAATGTCATGGAGACAATTTTAGGAGTTGCCAGGTTGGCACAGTGCATGTTTTTAAGTCAGCCAAAACACTCACTGTTCAGTGATAGTGACAAAACTTACACTAACACTTTTAGACTGTCGGTTCTAGCTGTGAGCTGGAAAGCGAGGACCAGGAGGTACTAAAGTCAAAGATGGGAGAACATCATTTGGTGTAGTCTTGGTCTTGTTTATTTGATATTATTGATTTATCTTCAGGCTTGATTTTGAGTTTGAGATGTGACTCAGCAACTGACTGCCTTATAGAGAGCAAGAGAGACCGATGCAGAGAGAGAGAGAGAGAGAGTGCCCTATGGTGCGAACACATTTTTAAAAATTTGTCAAGATTTCTAGAACAGCACACATGTCAGACTTCATCGATTCACGTCTTTTGGTCGTGGAGCAGCTGAGTAATGTTTCAAATTCAATGCAAAGGTTCAGCCAGAAACAGCCTTCATGAATCAAGAGTGTGGACTGATGTGGTGTCATGGATGATGTGACATCCTTACCAGATGTTGGGAACTTGGGGGACATTCTAAACTTAGGTCTTCACTTGTTAATGTGAATGTTTCTGTGACACCAGCTGGTGGAGTCTCTAACTTGGCCCAAGAGATGCAGCACACCTTCCTCCAGGTTGGTTTTCCTGATAGTTGGATGGAAACTGAGGCTCCACCTCCTCCTCCACCACCTGCTGTTCTGGCTTCTTTTTGAATTTGACTGCAGCTATTTCATACAATCCAAGTGAGAAAGAAACTTTACAAATTATAGGTGTTCAGACTTAGTATACTGAATATTGATTCACGCAAACTACTAAAGTTTGAGTGAATGAACAAAGAAAATAAGGTATAAATGACACGATTGTGTAAATGGGTGCAGCTCTACATGCTCACAAATAGAATGTGCCAAAAGAAAGAACTTAATTTTTTTTTCATTATTTATTATTCCCTCCTCAACATCCTAATAAACCTCAGCGATAAAATATAAATTTCTCTGACTGCCCTCCAAAATGCATATGCAGGAATATCAAGCATCAACACACATAAACCACATCAACTAATTAAGTGTTTGCACCCACCCACAAACTGTGACATACTAAGCCACCAACCCACACACACACAAGCACACACACATAAACATATCTAGACGTTTCTTGCAACGGATTTCATCCTGAAGTTGTGAGGATGTTAATCTCAGAATTTAGTCTATACAGATAAGAAATGGATCTATGTTCACTACCTCTCTGTACATTAACACTCATAGTAATGAGTCTCATTACCCGCAAGAGCAGAAGAAGAGATCAAGAAAATGAATGAATGAATGAATTGTAATGAGTAAACAAAAGAGAATCATGTTTAGCTGAGGGCAGCAAAACAAAAAGCCTCTTTTTTAAAGCACCATAACTATTATTGTTATTTAAACTTTCAAGATTTGAAGAGCTATTGAAGAGAAAAATTATTTAAATCACATGAGCCCTGATGTTTTAATGTCTTCTTTCTGTTTATGTATATTCTTACTTCTCATATACGAGATTGACAAGAACACCTTATTATTTATTTATTTAGTGAAATTCACTGAATCCTGAGTATTTCATGATTGATCAGATCAGTTATTGAAGGTTTAACACAAAATTCAGACTAAATTGTTTCCTGTGAAAATTTCATTTTTTATTTATTTTTTTTTAATTTTGCTCGTGCGAATTTTTGACAATGCTACTATAATTACACATGGTGGATTACACACACACAGACGAGCGAATGGAAGATGAAGATGAAGACGAGAATAACTGTCAGAACTCAGAGGAGACATGAAATATGTGATTCTTGCATGTAGCCAATTTCTTAATCTCCCACTTCCCACATTTACGCCGCTTCCCTTCTGATGCAACAAGATGGAGCTTTGTTAGAGCTTTTGAAAGATCACAGCTTCTCATGAATCACGAAGAGCTGCTGAAGCTGTGTGCATTCTTCCTATTCAAATCCAGTTTGGATAAAACCATTCATTAAATGGTCTATTTGAGATGAGGCAGAGAACCTCAGTTCATTCCTTTGAAAGTAACAGCAAGATGTGGGATCTAATATTTCATTCCCATCCATAATCATGTTTTGTAGTAATGCACATATCACAGCCCACATGTATTTATTTCCTTGATGTGTTGTTCAACTGCACCTTCGATTTTATGTAGGAAACATTTAAAGCCTGGAATCTGAATTATTTTATACATGCCAAAGCTAAGCGTAAATATAAACCGGTGAGACAAACGTGTTATCATTATCTGTTAATAAGTGCTTTCAGGCCCAAAAAAAATGTGATATTTTTCAGGGGAGAAAGCTGATAGCAATATGACAATAAAGCAAAGGGTTAAAACATGTTTCTGTTAGTGGTCAGTCTGAGTGTTCTGCTCGATGATGCACTTCAGGAGGTGAACAGAGGAATCACACACACTGAGAAAAGTAAACACTGAAATCAATGTTCACAGCGGGATCTGAATGGACTGCACAGGCCCAACTAAAACTATTAGCCTCTAATGGAGAAAACCAATATGAATAGACCTAGGGCTTCTGTACCATGGCTTGGGATGTTGCATTAACACACACAGTGGATACTGAAAACTGTGTATGAGTCAGCATGCCAACTTTATTAACAATGTGACTCCATGCTGTTTATGGAAATGGGATTGACTGCAGGACCGGAGGGAGAGGTTTAGCATGCTAGCATGAGCTTTATAATAGAAGTCAATTGAAGTCATAGTATGTAAGGGAGCAGTGTGTGTGCGTGTGTGTGTGTGTGTGCGTGCGTGTGTGTGTCCGTCTGTCCAATATGCATACACTGAGGGTATATTTACTGAGTTCAAAAACTGTCATTGAAATAAATGAGCTAAAATACTTTTGTCCACCGTTTGCAGGTGGAGCTTGAAAGGCCAGGTCAAAATACCGAAACACTGAAGTCTCAGACATTAATGCTGCACAACAGTGTGTCTTCATTACCAACACATCCAAATAGATTCAATAGAATTTTACTGACCTCTTTGGGAAAAAGGGAATAGCCATGTAAAGTGATGTTGTCTTTAATTGTAACAACCTCAAAAGAGCTGCGACCTTCTCAGGTCCTCTTTCCGTTTTAGTGTCATCCAGCTTTGGCTTTCATCTGACGTTTTTTTTTTTTCTGGTTTTGGACAAATTTGAATTTCTGTAACAACTAACTGGTGAACGGAGAATACGTAACAACTGAAGAAACACATAATATCCTCAGGAGTCTGTAGGGAACAAAAAACATTAGCAAATATTAGACTTGATGGTGGTAGAAGCACAAATCCAGATGAATGCTAATGTTCAGCTGGATGTAAAAAAAAAAAAAAAAAGTCAACTCTTTGCTAAAACGTTCAGAGTATCCAATGAATTAACTAATGAAGTGATCAATGTGAAAATGGAGTGTTTACAATTTGTTTCTTTGCCTCTAATTGGCAAAAAAAAAATGCATCCATTAGACTTTGAACAGGCAACCAAAATGTAATAATGATGTGCAGACTGCTAAAAAACAGGAAGCACAACAACATGCAGCAACAGGTTGAGCATTGTCGATGGAACATATTCCCGAGGTGAGCGAATATTGTTCTGTATTCTTGTGAAGCCGAGATGAGCTCCTCTACAACCTCACAGGAGTCTGCATAAATATCATAAACCTGGTGTGTAAACTTATTATTAGTTTTATGATGCCGCAAGGAAATAAAAATAAGTCTGCTGAAAGTAAAACAGACAAGAACTTTTGCTTTTGGAAACACCTGAACAACATGTTTAATCGTGAATAGCCAATAATCACGTTGATTTCCATTGTGTACCTCAATCAATGCATATATTATATATATATATATATATATATATATATATATATATATATATATATATATATATATATATATTTTATATGCTTTCACTTTAAATTTTGCTCCTATAATTGTTTCTTAGAGTAGTCAGTCTTGGAGTCCGCTGCAAACTCTTATTCTACATTAAACATCCATATCACACAATCGCACTTTCAGATACAACACACTGCTACTTCATGAGGATATTCAACACCTGCACTACGGTGGGGGTTGCCTGAGTGCACTGAAATGTCTTTCAAGCATTGCCGAGGACACAGGAATAGCGAACAGCCCCCTGACAAGAAGGTGAACCTGATCAAACAAGTCTCTAACTTCCCCCGACGTTTGCTGTACATCATCAGCTCTACAACTGAAACTTAAGGGGTGGAGGAATGGGTAGAACTGGACCCTACGCTGACAGTCTTCAGAGATATTTTTATCCAACATCAGCCAGAGAACATCAGCCAGTGTCTTTGAAAGCGAAATTTTCATTCTTTATGGACGGCCTGCATATTTCTGTCAAAATACCTCTGAATAACTTTGCCATTGTTTTCATTTGCATTTAATTCAAAACTACAACTATCCTGTTTACTTCCGTCTTGCTTTTCAGAGGCAAAAAATCTATTAATTTATTATGCTGCTAAAAATTCATTATTTGCTTTTAATTTAAGACCAGACATTAGCAAATGTAATGATGTTGTCATCAGTCTGAACTACAATTTGTGCAAATAAGCAAATGTTAGCCCTCTAACGTATAAAACTAAGATTGTAAATATACCTGCTAAAAATCAGAATTTTAGCACCACTGTGATCATGATAGCTTACTAATATTAGTGATTAACCCAAAAAACACCTGTGCCTATAAAACTATCCATAAATAAACATGTTATCATTAAAAATGACAACGTCTAGGAGCTGGTAGGGTTAGGGAGGACCACTATATATATGTAGAGACCAAAAACAAAATGTTTTTCATAATATGACTCCTTTAAATATATGTGTAATTATATATTGATAAAAGCATATGCATCCTTTAATTCTTGCGTGAATGTTTTCTTAGGTGAGTTTGCAACTAATTAGTGTAAATTCCTTCTTCCTCACGGTCGGTGTCACACCTGCTGAAAACAGAAAGCTTTGCCATGTATCAGCAAAAATTAGACATATTGCTGCGGTTATTTTCCCACAACTGAAATGCTATTTTTAATGTATTGCCTCCTCTTCAATTTGATTTCTTCTGTGACTGCAGATGTCACTTTCAAAGGCAAAGCAAAGAGAGAAAGAGAGAGACCAATGGAATATACTGTATATATATATATATATATATATATATTTGTTGTTATTTCAATGTGAAAAAGTTTCAATGTAAAAAAGTTCAATTTAAACTGACAAAGAGCAGTGTCATGACACTTGTCATTTCTGTCACTGATATTTCATTTTTTTCACTGGGTGGGTTTCTTAGTACAATTTAGTTGAGTTTATTTGACAAAGAACTGACAGACAGAGAGGGTCAGTGCCAGCAAACACAGTACCAATAAAATGACAGTTAGGTATAGTTGTAGAAGATAACGTGACATCCTTGGGGGGGGGGGGACTATAAGGGTAAAATCCAAGTTGTTGCTATTTCTTGACTGGCAAGTGTCCCCTTGCTTAAATTCTAATGAGCAGAAAAAAATAGTGACGCTTGTATTTAATAGGAACAATCTAAAACTTGCATTGTGCGTGGAGGGGGGCAATAGGAAGCAAGATCCTCTTTGTTTATCTAAAACACCACAGCAGTGACAGGTTGACAGATAAAGAGCAGCGATCTGACAGTTGGCCATGTGGTGGAAGGTAATGTTAGAGGCAGCAATGTTTTTGTCTGTCTCCTGGTGCATCAACTCCAACCCAAGACAAGCTCGGCAAAAAGTTTTCTTCTGCAGCTACCAGAGAAATCTACCTTGAGGCATCCTGGTTTCTCATTGGGCTCAGACACACACTCTAGAAGTTACAGGTTAAAATTCAGCTTGTGACCTCGCTTGCCATCTACACTCTTCTTTTTTTCCACTTGACATGGAAACCAAAAATAAAAGATCAGTTAGACCAACTGAGCACAAGTTGGGAGGAAGAGGCATGTGAGGAAAAGCTTGATGACTCAAATGGAAATATATCCCATTTACCTCCTTGAATCTAGATTCTTTTGTTTCAGATTGCATTGAAGCCAGGAGATGATAAAGATAAAAAGGAGGGACAGATGTATATGCAAAGAAAGAGCGTGGAAGGTCTGCCTGATGTAAGGTTGGACGTCATAAAGTGCCTTGTGAAAAGGAGAAAAGAGCTCAGCCTTCTCTTCTGTGCATTTTAAGGCTGCATTAGAAGCGTGTGTTTAGAATGGAGCAACCTTGTCGTGCCGCTGTGATGGATTTGGTCGTCAAAACAACAGGGCTTCAAAGGATACAGCCCCTGAATTGAGATGGAGCTATTATTTCCAGTTGGTAAACTGTTGCAAAGCAGCATTTCTTCATTAATATGATTGCAGTTTGAAAATGGCTGTATTGTGGATACGTGTTTAGTTTTGTAGCACTGAGATTGTTCGTGTTGCAATTTCTTTTCATCGATGAGAGTTATTTCACTTCCCGTGTGAAAGTACGAGAGTATATTGACAAGACAGCAGCACAAGTTCCCTTTTGTGATTTGGCCAATTTACTTAACCGATTTAATTAGCTGCAGCTGCAAGAGATCTTTTTCATTTTAACTGTACAAAATATAATTTGCTACTACAAGCCTCTAAATTTGAGCAATGGATTTTCAGAACTTGCTGCATGTTTTAAAATCTGAATTCAAAACCCCCTCTTGTAGAGCAGACACCTCAGTGTTCCCTTCTTTCACTTACCTTTAAAGAAAGAAGGAAAAAAGAAAGAGTTTGAAGGGATAAACAGAAAATTGGATAAGAGATGTCCAGCAAAGAAAGAAAAAAAAAAAAGCAAATGGATCAAAAACAGATCAGAGGAAGATGAATGAGACCTGAACATGCTCCTCAGCTGCTTCTTCTACTCTTTGGCAAACATTAACAAATGATGGATGAAATAAAGAAAGATGAAAGATAGAAAGAGAGCAGTGTCTCTGTAGGCACCCAATAAAGAAGTAGTGTGTTATTACACTCCAGTCTCCCAAATAAACCCATTGCACTGTCTGTGTTTAGAGTGTTTCTGTGTGTGGGTTCCTGCTTGTCTATATTGCCTTTGTGGTTGAATATCACATTTGTTTTGAAATGTCAATTTATATATGAAGATACAAGTGAAAGGTCAGTTTATTAACTGAGATTACCTGCATTTTGACTGTTATTTTTCACACCTATTTGAATCTGCATCAGAATACTCGCTGCTTTGCTGTGTTTGGTTGTGTCTGTCCATTGGGCCTATTACCCTGGCAGGGTGGTAATTATTCTACTAATGCATAGAGTGTAACTCCCTTTGAAGATGTTCTCACCACCCAAATAACACTTTAATCAACGGTGTGTCCCGGCTCATTTACAACTCTCCCAGCGGCTAATTAACCAAAATTTGAAGTGAGACCACAGGGACGTGTCTGCATATGGGTGCTCACGCAGGAATTCATGCATAGTGGCAATGCTTGCTTACAAAAAGTTGGACAAATCACACAAATGTGCATGAAATAATCATTTTCATTGTCACAATTCTGCTTGGCACTAGTTAAGTACGTGTTTTGAAGGTGAGTTATTGATCGTAAAGCAGCAGGATTCTATTGATACTGTAGTAAGGTCCCTGAGAAGAGTAAATGTATCCCAGGATCTGCTGATGTCCTACTACAGGTGTTCTGTAGATAGCATCCTCACCAACAATATGCTGGCGTAGTCTAACAGCTGCTCTCAGGCTGACAGGAAGGCTCTGGAAACGGTCCGGAAGTCAGCGCCAAAGGTCGTAGGTGTACAGTAATTCTCTCTGTCGTACATTTAAAACACCAGATGTCTGCGTAGGGTCACAAGCATCACCAGGGACAGTTCACACCCCGCCCACAGCCTGTTCTCACTGCTGCCCTCTGGGAAGAGGTACAGGTCCATCAAGGCACAGACCTCTAGACTAACCAACACATTCTACTCAAGTGCAATGAGAGTACTGAACACTGTACTCACAAAGGGTGACATGCTGTTGGAACTCCTTCCCAGTTTGGAACCCTGTGCACTGCCCCCGGTGCAATTGCTACTACTGTGCCCTCTGCCACACAGTACATCGTACAATCTTGAGGGTAAATATATTTTCACAATGGCTTGTTTCTTGCACCTGTGTTTTTGTTTTCTTGTTTTGTATACTTTATACTGCACATGAACCAGAGTCCTTTTGCACAGGGTTGTCTAAGAATTTCGTTGTACACTTGTGTATGATGACATTAAAGGCATTTTATTCTATTTTATTTCATTCTATTCTATTTAATTCTATTCTATTCTATTCTATTCTATTCTATTCTATTCTATTCTATTCTATTCTATTCTAATAGGAGAGACTGTAGAACATGCTGTATGTTATGCATTGTTATGTCAAGTGATCTGATGTAGGCTGCACGATGGCACAGTGGGTAGCGCTGTCACTGCACAGAAAGGCGGTTCCTGGTTCACAGTCTGTATGGAGTTTATATTCTCTCCCTGTGTCTGTGTGGGTTCTCTCCAGGCTCTCCTGCTTCCTCCCACCTCCAAAAATTATGCACTTCAGGCAAATTGGCCGGTTTTAAATTGTTCGTAGGTGTGAGTGTGTGCGCGTGTTGGTCTGTGTCTGCATGTTGTTCCGCAGTGCGCTGGTGTCAGGCCCCAAGTGTCCCCTGCCTCACGAACACAGTCGTTTGGGATAGGCACCGGCACCCCGTGACCTGCGACAGCGGACAATAGTGGGTGTACAAGATGAATGAATGAACGAATGAATGATCTGATGTGCCACTCTTGGTCATAGTTACCAACAAAAAGTGCTTTTTTTCACATGTAGTAAATCATGATCATGAAATGGGAGGAATAAATCACACTTATCTCAAACAAGGTTTTCATCAATATTGATGTTTTTACTTTGAAATGAACAGACTGGAAAAAAAAACATTACCTTGTAGAAATGCAGAAGGAGCCTCAGTGAACACATTGTTGGAGCTGTAGCAGGCAATCAGGGTGGTGGTGAAACATGCTGCAAATTCAAAGAAACAAATGTGCGCGCACGCACACACACACATACACACACACACACACACACACACACACACACACACACACATACACATACACACACACACACACACACACACACACACACATACACACACACACACACACACACACACACACACACACACACACACACACACACACACACACACACACACACACACCATTATCAGAAGGCCAAGCTATGAAGAAGAAACCAATTTCAGTGAATTTTTAACGTCGTTGATTCTTGTAAAGATTCTGACCTGCTGGTCCACTACTGATTGCTTGTCACAATTTATTAGTTCAGTCAGCCAACTGCTGTGGAATGGATTATTGTGTGAATGTAAAATGTGTACAAGGTTGATGTTTTTCATCAATTTTTGACCTTCTCACCCTGTCCGAGAAAAAAAACAACAGCACACTCGATACAGCAAGAGTATTAGGAGTGATGAAAATGAACTCTTTTGGGAAGAATGAAGTAAGTTTATCGTGTTATTTTTCAGCATCTGTTGAAGTTTTAAAAACTTTATTGATCTGCAATTTAAGTATGAACAAGGCAGTCAGAGACTGCAACATCCCACGACTTACCCTGACGTACTCTCAGGGTAGGTTAGGGTACCCTGAAAGTAGTACCTGACTAGTGCATAGTTTTGACCTTTCAGGGTAGGTAAAAGCTATGCACTAGCTTTGACCATAGATCAAAGCTAGTGCATAGGTAGATCAAAGCACTACCCTTATCTATGGTCTTACACCGGCCTTCTCCCTTCCCATTCTATCAAATCCAGTTCCTGAGTGTACAAAAGTTGAAATTTGACCTTGACCTAGTTTTCTCAAGGTCAAGATCTCGTTTTCATCCCCTTTGCCGCTCGAGTAATGTGCGAGATATTTGGTGGACATACGAAAGGACGGACGAACAAACGAACGGACGAACACACAAACACTGAACATTAAAATACACCGCTTTGAAGCAGGATGTAAAAAACTTGGATCCGTTCGTATCTCATAATTTGCTGGTTGGTAGTAAGATACTCATCATTAAACAAAATCCTACTATCTTTGGTGAAATTAAACAAATGCAATGTGAAATTAAGATATTTGGTCTGCAGCTGGAGGTTTAGCCATGGGACCACTTATGTGATTAAATGAGGGTACACTCCAGATTCCCTAAAGGTGATCCAAATTTCCAATCTGGATCTGTGGTGAGAAGGGTTCAAAAAAGTCTGAAATAGATTTTGACAAATAGCTGTGACTCCTTTTCATGCCACAACCTCCTCTTGTTGCTGTCCTAGCATAGTCGTCTGTTTGCAGTGATTTATTGGTGCACAGCAACATGAAGGCAGCCCGGCTATCCCTTGAGTAGTTTTTTCTTTTTCAGTTCTGTTGAAAGAAAGACCAAAACTCTAAGATCTCTCAGGAGCTGTGGTTAATTTCTAGGGCTGTCAAGCATGTGATATCAGCTTTCATATTGTTTGCTGGAGTCTCTCATTCCAGAATTATTTCATGACATTAAAGGTTTAGATTTTACATCCCCATAGGAGCTGGACACAAAACAGACTTATTTTTTTATTTGTACTTTTTTCCCCTCCTTTGTGTTTCTATTTTGTGTAGGAATAAAGAAGTTTTACCTCAATGATTAAGATGTACTACATACTAGAACCTTAACATCTTATTTATGCTCAAGCAAATAAAAAACAGAGGGCCAAGACTAATGAAATGTAATTTAAGTGAGTGTAATTTAAACATAGCAACAGCAGAAACACAAGAAAATATTGTTGCATTGTCTGTTCTATAGAAAACAGCTGACATAATTATCCCATGAGATGAACTACCATATTTCTGCTATCACAGCTGTATTAGGGTTCAGGAATCATAACCAGTAACTTAAACACATCCAGCAATCTTCCAAAATCCACTCTCCACTGTTTGGTCTACTGGTTGTGCTGCTATGCCATTACTGAAGCCTCCAGAGGAGGAGAAATGGGAAAATGTTGCTGTTGCTTGCACTTTTGTGGGAATTCCAATATGTTGTGTTGCTGTTATGTTTTTTGCTCAAGTAGAGGAAGACACACTGGACACACCAGGGACCTGCAATACAGCAGGAATCAAGTAAGCAGAGGAACAATCAGCTGCACTGGGAGATGACAAGATTAGAAGACAGGAGGCCTGAGTGCAGAGACTTCCTCTGTGGATGACATAGCATTATAGGGAATAGGTAGAAAACTAATACAGCAGCAAGCTAACTTAGCGTTGACCGTCAGCTGTGTTTGTTGTAAGTCTGCAATGCCAGCATTATCCACACACAGGTACACAGAGACACATACACGCGCACACTGAAGGTGGGAGCAAGGAGAAAACAGGAGAATACATACATACATACATACATACATGCAGTCACACATATGTATGTGTGTATGTATGTATTTATTTGTTTGTAACACAAGCTGTCACTATCAAAGGGATGGAGATAAAGAAACTTGGCTGAATTTCAAAACAAAACAAATAGATTTGCATTGCAAATGCGATATAATTTCAAATTCAATCAAAAGAGGCAGTTAGTATTCATTTTTATGTTCTATTTTTTTTATATGCACTAAATATCACCAATCTTTCATGCATGATTTAAAATATCTTCACACCAGCTCTTCCTATATTTGTCAGAATATTTTTTTCAACCATTCATTGTTTTTACGTGTAAAAAAACAACACTAACAGTGTTTGTGTGTTTCATCTGTCTTAATAACACTTGACACAAAGTGTATCTTGCGACTGCTGGAATGGGGTACGTAGAAATCACTCATCGTATCTTTGATGTGATGTGTTACAGGAAGAAAAAGGCAATGTTATCTTAGGACATTGAGAGTTTACTGTGTTTTTTTCCTCTTTGCACAACTAAAAATGAGATGATAAGCAATAAATAGCATCCTGAAAGAGCTGTAACTTCTGTACTCAAATCTCATTTGATTTTTAATATGTGATTCACTGCTCGTTTCTTTGATCTGGTGATATGGCAGCTGAAAGCAAGTCGATTTATCAGCTGCAGCTGCCTTTGGGGACAGAGGGCAGGACAAAGATCTTAATGTTGACGACTGATGATGTCATGAGATGAATAATAACAGATTTTCTCTCAGTTGTTTTGATGAATTCTGGTCATTTTTATGCTAAAAAGGATTAATTTATAATTTTGAGACGTAAATTTGATGTTGTCAATATGTAATCATTTATTACACAAAAACAAAATTATCGTCCTCCTACTGTAATAGAACACTTGTTAACAGGATAGTGAACACCATTGTTCAACTAATGCTTCCTGGTCTGTATTCTGGGAAGTAACAACCATCTCTGTGTCCTTGTCTTGACACTGGTGCACATATTTGCTGATGATCGTTTCCTCAATTACTTTTTTTTCTTTATGCACATTTATTCTCTTTTCAAACCATAACATGCACGGCTGCACCCACTTTTTAATTATCCTGTTTACAAATATAAGACCTCAACTATACTTGACAATTATCACTGCAGCAATATTCAGATATGCAACTGTAATCAATACAGCTTATGAGAGTGGTTTTAATATCAACTAATTATTGTCTATCTGTCTGCTGGGGCTCAAAGACGGCTTCATATTAAAGTTACAGCTCTTGAAAACCTGTTTACTGGTCAGATTTAATAGGATATATAATTACGAAACAATTTGCCCCATGGGGAGACATCTTGCCGAGCTAATTCAGTGATAACGGATTATGTGCTACATGATGAACGTGTTGAAACAGTAGATTTTAGACAGAGGAATTACTGAGAATTGGTGTTTTCGCATTGTGGGTATTACAAAATAACATTTTCATCAAGCGTTTTATGAGTGTACAGTGAACATCTGAGAAAACCATCTGAGTAAAGACAAGCCGGTGTTTTCAGACTCTGAGAGGCTGATGAAAATAATATGTATGAATGTGAACAGACAGAACAACAGCAGTTCAACATGAATATGCATGGTAATATGTTTGTGTATGTTTACTGGCTTGTGTTTCTATTGCTGTTTGTTATCAGATAAAACTATTCGGACTGAAGCCATATGTAATCATTGCTTCCCCTCCCCATCCCCTTGTCTCCGTTATCAGCATTTGATATAATTAATTTCACCGTAGGGTTGGGTTGCCAACATGAGCTAATCATGTGATTGACCACCCGAGGAAATAAACTATGACCCTGAAAGATGGGCTCAGGGATGGATAAAGATGGAATGTTCAGGAGCGAAAGGATAAAACAAACACACCCCCCCCCCCCCCCACCCCCACCCCCCACATGATTGGAAAAATAAAATATGTCAAGATATATATTTATAATAGATAATCTGTGAAAAATATATCCTCTTAAGCCTTTTAAGGGACTATATAAGAGTCCACCTTCCCCAAAATTCAACTTTAAACAACCAATCAGAGACAGGAAGAGGAAAATACACACATTTCAGTCATCCTGATGAATGTAACCCCAGATCTGTTTTGGTGCCCATCACAATACTCCTCTTTCTCTACCACAGAGTAGAAATTTAGCAACTTGCTAGTCACTTACTGCAAATGAGAAAGGTGATTATGGACCATGGCCTTCGGTCGATATGTCATGTAAAAAGATAACAAGCAAAAAAAGGCTAAAAAATTCTGCAATGATAGAAATTGCAAATAGTCCTCTCTCTGGCTGCTTCACCTACCCTCGTTTTGCAGAACAAATACAGAAAAATACTGTTTTAGTTTGTGATTGTTTACAGAACAAACCTGTGCAACAGTCAAAAAAAGTAAAACCCTACAAACGTTTTGATTATTCTCTATCAATAATGCAAACACTGACCTGATGGCCTGTAAAACTTACTCCAGACATACATTAACAGGTTTTCCCTGCTCTACTTTTGTTAGGAAGTCTGAAAAAACCCAAGTGAATATCATTATAATTTCTTTAGGATATGAAAAAGGGCATTTTAAATTCATGGCCAAGAACAATTTAAGACAAGATAATAGTGTAAGACGTGATTGATTCCCACAGGCGGCATTCACTTGTGGAAGCAGAAAATAAGTGCTGATGAATAAAGAGAAAACAATAGCAATTAAATAGACGCGATGCTGTGAATAGTGGGTGCAATATCAAATGCAGAGAGAGTGAGAGTAACGCCTACTTACTGTTTAGTGTCTTCATATGAGGCATTTCACCTCACACATTAGTCATAGCCTAATCAGCTTTCCTGAACGTGAGCGGTACTTCCTTCATAAAGCTCAACATCAGAGGACTCTGACTCTTGTGTGTGATGTTTGTCTGCAGGTTTCCAAAGTTGTGAGCTCAATTATAAAGTAGTGTTATTACTTCTGCATGAGAGCATGACCAACAGTGCCTGTGATAATATTCTGGACTTTGTTGTTTAGCGTGTACAAGGCAAAAAGATATTAAATAAGACGAAACTACAGAAGATGAGGAAACTTTTTTTTTGCCTCTGTAAATGGTACAAAGCTGAATGTGGAAAGATGTTTCAGTCGCTCACTTGTAACCTCTGCCAGTTTGAGGAATTGTTTGCTCCCTTAATGCAAATGACTTTAGCAGCAAAACTATCCTTCATCACAAGTTCATATCTTTTCTTAACATCTCCACGGAGTCTTTTATCTCGGTGCTTAACCTGCTCCACATTTGCTAATGGTTGTTCCTGGCAGCCTTTAAACCCACCTCAGGGTACTGATGTTCCCTCCTGGAAATGCTTTGCATACACTTATCAGTAAATAGACAGGAGGTGATAATGAAAAACACTCAACTTGGATGAAACAAGTCAGCTAGTCCTATACTCTCATGTGGATTCTCCTTCAACCGGGTCCTTTGAGGTGCCGTACATATAAGAGTCTCCATAAAGCACCAGACACATAATTGCTGTGTAGGAAACTGTTGGTAGCTGTAGCTTTATGAATTGTCAAGGTGGGAATATGGTCCTCATCAGAGGGGCTCATCAAGATCATTCTTGATGAGCCTTATAAATGTACCTCGCGATTATGTTACTTTTATTATATTGTTATATATTGTATCTTTATGTGTTTGCCTGTGTGAATGTGCTGCAATGCAGCCACTGGTTTGACTCCTTTCTGTGGGAAGTTTGTTTGTTCTCCTCTTGTCTGCTTGGGTTCTCTCCGGGTTCTCCAGCTTCCTCCCATCGCTAAAAACATACAGCTGTGATGAATCGTTCAATCCAAATGTCTGCAGATGGGAGTGTGTGAATGAGTGTCTGTCTGAGTAGTTGCCCTGCGATGCGCTGGCGACGAATCCGGGGTGTACCCCGCCTATTGCCGGGACACTCTCCAGCATAAACCGGGAGTTGGATGTAGAGGAAGATGGAGGGATGGTGTCTCCCACTGATGTTTCATCAAGTTGTGTAGTATAGAGCTCATTATCCTCTATACGTGTGTGTGTGTGTGTGTGTGTGTGTGTGTGCACGTGCATGCATGCGTGCATGTCTAATAGATGTGGATGTGCGCTAAATGGGTATACTAACCTTTTCAACTTTTTACCTACATTCTCTTGCTGGGTTTTTAATTGTCCCTCGTCTTTATAAAGCACTTGACCTTCTCTGCTCTGTCTTAATGATTTGCTGCTACTGCAACAACCTGCTGGTTTAGGAGCATCAACAAGGAAGGAGAGGAGGAGGAAGACGGATCGAAAGAGAACTGTACCAGTTTGCTGCTACTCTAACTGGGTGCTCATTTAACCACAGAATTGGAAGGAAGACATCAAAGCTACTGCGTGTTAACAAATGCTGTCATGGTTTTTAATCTGGTGGTACCTCCTATGTTTTGGGAATGGACATTCCACCCAGTAGTTAATTTCTTGACAAACACTTGATTTCTTAGGAGTCAGCATGATTTTTCAGACAGTCAAGTTTGTGCTCGAAGGTGATATTTATCAGCCTGTACTAGTCAGTTCAATAATGAACAGGGAAGTGACATAACAGTCAATGTTGGAGGAATATAACTGCACACCAGAGTGGCACTGCTTGTATTCAAGCTTCAAGGTTTCACGGTTTCTTTAAAGGTACAATTCAACTGAAGAGGAGAGAAACATAAAAAAAAAAAAAAAAAAAAAAAACAAGATAACACAATGCTATTTCAAAATACAAGTGACATCTAGGATAAACACACACACACACACACACCTCTCAAATGACACAAAAATAGGCAGAATTCAAAAATATTTACAAGAACAAAGTGCAAGATCTTGTGCTAGCATTGTTTAGAAGTGCGATGGCTGCAGGAACAAATGTGCTTGTGGAGCGTTTTGTTCTCCCCTTAGGAGCGACAAACTCATGGCTAGAGGGAAGGAGCTGAAACTCCCTGTTTCAAGGATGTGAAGTATCTTGATGTGGTGGGCCTTATGCCACAGCTGGAGAGAATACAGGTAGTCCTCAAGATGCGAACATTTGAAGATAGGAGCAACCACGCACCACCATATCCCACTTCTGCGGTTCCCCTTTCTGCCACAGCTGACTCTGGATGTTGTTGCTTGACAAACAGGTGATGAGATGCAGCAGCAGAGGAGATGCAGGTGTGCAGGTAGAGCAGGAAAGGTAGCCACGCCCACACATGGGCACCAGAAAAAGAAACAAAAGAAACAAAAGTTATCCAGGTATCACCATGACATTTACGAGTCCAGTATTTGTGGCAGACAGACTTAAAGTTGAGTGAAATGACGTAAACTTGATTTTTATTTATTTATTTATTTATTTATTTATTTTCTTCAAAATCAACATATTATCGAGAATGACATAACTAAAAACAACCAGTACCTGTATTTAATTTCATTATGTGTTGTTTTTATGTTCTTTATTTGTTTCTGGTAAGTCTTAGGGAATAGTACTTTTGTATTTAGAGAAGCAATGGCATTTAAATGACCTCAAATGGCAATAATAGACTGAAATGTAATAAGTGATGACTTAGGGATTGGCGGCACGGTGGCGCAGTGGGTAGCGTTGTCGCCACACAGCAAGGCGGTTCCGGGTTTGCGTCCCACTCTGGGTTCTCCGGCTTCCTCCCACCTCCAAAAACATGCGCTTCAGGTAACTGGCCGTTCCAAATTGCCCATAGGTGTGAGTGTGAGCACTCGTGGCTGTCTGTCTCTGTGTGGCTCCGCGGCGCACTGGCCGGAATTTCTACCATTTCACACCCTAAGTCAGCTGGGATAGGCTCCAGCTCCCCGTGACGGCAGATAAAACAGTGAAGGAAAATGGATGGATGTACTTACGAACTTATGAAGAAACTTTGGGAACCAATTGCGTTCATACGTTGAGGACTACCAAAATAGAGAATGCTCCCTTCAAGGGGCTGCTGACCAAACTTAACCGGCAAAAGAAAATATCAGATCATGTGAATAGAACATTTTGTGTTCTCAGAGTGTACCCGATGGCATTTTGAGCGACTTTGATAGAACTTCACCCGGTGGTGTTGGCAAGGTTCAAGCTCTTCCTTGACTCATAAAGAGGAATGAAACTTTAATGATCCATATTCAGTGACGGCTCAGGAGTGGCAATCAGCATGAACGGCGCTGCTGTACATGTTATTCAGCTTCTCACAAAAGAACTTTGATGAACCATTAAAGTGCCACCTGAATATAAATTGATCCAAAGAACCTTGTTGTACGTTGAGTGGATGTTTACTGTTTCAACCACTTTGGGGGATGAAGCCCCACACATTGCGCATCTTTTACTCAGGTGACTTCACATCGTGCAAACAAAACCAACATCCGCCTCTTGTTGTGAATATTTCGATATTCAAATTCATGAACACAACCCGCTATTTACATACAGAATTAATTCGTCGAGCTGTTTATAGTTAATTAGAAATAGTTTCCAAAATGAAGAGAAGTGTTATATTGTGCATGTTCAATCAAAGCTTATGACTTATCAGTATGCCTACCCTAATTCAGCCTTTGACACACGAGATGTGTTTGACCCGATGAAGGATCTGATGAAAATAAAATGAGTAATAACTTGTAAACTATGATGGATTCTTTGATCCAAGTTGCCATTAAATATGTTTAAGTGTTAGGTGCTATTAAAAAGCTTATAAAGTAAAAGAAACGCAAAGACAGCACTGATCTCATACGATTAAACAGAATATCTTATGTTTATGAAGTGGAAGACACACACACACACACACCCACACACACACACACACACACACACACACCTGGACCTTTATCCAGTAATGGAGTAATTATATGCACATCTGGCAAAGGCAATGTCCCATAACTGCTGTTGTCAACACTTCCAAACACACCTGGCAAAAGCATATCATTACGCTGTCCACCCCCAAGAGACATCTGAATTGGCAGTGCATAATTTATCATAAGTTTTTCATTTAACCGTAAAATTTTGCATTACAAAATAATAAAGTGAGCAGTAAGTACGTAAGCACAGTGGGTAATACTGTTACCTCACAGTAAGGAGGTCCTTGGTTTGATTCCACTTTGGAACTTTCTGTGTGGAGTTTGCTTGCCATTTGTGTCTCCTCGGGTTCTCTATGGTTTGTTCGGCTTCCCCTACCATCAAAAACATGCAACTTAGATTAATTAATCATACTTACAGATAATAAATTATCTATAGATATGAATGTGATCATGAGTGAGTCTGGGGGTCTGTGTGGCCCTGCATTAAACTGGCGACTTGTCCAAGTCGTGCCCTGCTTCATTCATTGATTCATGAAGCTGAATGAATAAAAATAATGTGTATTTTTAATTTCAGTGTTTTCTTTCTTGCAAAGTACGCACTTCTTTTAAAATGGTTTTTACCACTGAGTTCCTAAAATGCAGGAACCAGGTTAATCAAAGTGTAACTTATAAATGGAATGCAATTTACAAATTCAGTCGGCTCTCTGTCCCTGAGAAGCTCAGGCAATTTGAATAATCAACTGTCGTATCAACTGTCTCTCATTCCCAGTGTATCAAATGTGGTATCCTGATTGGGGTCCATCATTTAAAGTGTGATGCTCTTCTTAAATTACCCTTTGTAGCATCGCTTCCAGAGGCTTGCCTCAAGTATGGGAGCGTTATTACTGAGAAATGTCCAGAGATGAAAAGCAAATGACCAAATGTAGCTCTGTTATGCATTATAAATGTGGATTATTAAAAGTCATAAGCAGAAATTGGGAATTCATTGTTCGCTAATTTGCCTGCAGAGTCCTGCATCTGCACAGCAGACCAGGGAAGTAACAGAAGAGTCCCCGAAGCTTCAAGTCCACGGAAAAAGCTGTTGTATCAGGTGAGCAGGGATGTGTTCAATGTGTTCGATGTGCATGTGTTCAACTGAGCTCAACCTGACAAGAGATGAGTGGTAACATTGCTCTGTCAATGTTTTCTGTTTTTTACGAAGAGAAAGTGAAGTACTGGAAAGTGCTGGGCAACACAGCAGGGAGAGCTGCAGGCTCACCTCATCAGATGGAATCTGGCAGCACGGTTGTGTGATAAGTTTTAACACGTCAGGCAACACATCAGGTAGGTAACAGACCGAGTATTCTGTCAAAAAAAAAATTTCTTCCCTCCAACCACCATGACATTGTGAAACCAAATTTGTGCTAATGTGCTAAGGTATGCAGTGAATTGTTACAGCCAGAAACTTTGAGTGATAATTAATCAACACAGTCACAGTACAGTACATAGTTGCAGGAATCAAGACTTATCCTAATGTTTCAATGAATGAGTGAATCAGTGAATCAGAAAAAGGTTCAAGCAACCCATGACTCTCCTGTGAAATTTCTTTGCAGGATCTCAGCATGGCTCAATTAACAGTCGTCTAAATTTAGAACCCTCTTTCTTTTTTAGACACATAAAAACACAAACAGACACACAAACCAGACACTTTATAAACACTGTGCTCACAAACACACAGAAAATTACATTCCTTATTATCCTACATGTAACAAGCACATTATCAGTCTAGTTTGTAAATCAGCACGTCCCACTTATGCAGCTTTCAGACTGAATAAAAAGATATTTACTAAATTTTACTGGCATCAAGGATATTTCAAGCCTGACTCCAATATCTAACTTGTTACTGCACTCAAATGCCAAGTTTGCTTTAAACATATTACCTCAATCCCTCCACATGAACAACAAGAAGCATATTGTAAATACACTTAGCTGTAATTTAAACATGAAGAAGGTTGTACAGGCAGCAGGTCTATACATAGAAGGTGACTTACTGAAATTTAAAAAGGGTGTGAGGGTGTGATGCATCAAATGATCCACATTTTACGGTCAGTTAGCTGTAACAGCGAGTCACAATTGAGGAATTAAATGGTTCGTGAGCTGTTGTGGCATCATCTGCAACAGAGCGTGAGCATGGCCAGTCCTGTTAGTGATATCACAATCAGCACAAGATGTTAATTGTTGTGTGCATATTTATTTTTTTATTTTTTCATTTCTTTTTTTCTTAATGCCTTTTAGTTTTTTGTTGTGACATTTAAAAGGTTGGTCATTTGATCAGCTACAGTTATTCACTGTTTTTTTTTTTTAATCTTTTGCATTTTGAAACTAGGTTTGTTGAAATGTACATTTATCATAACCTTGATTTTTTCTAAAAGTAAATACTGATTGGCTGAAGTTAATAGTAAGTTAGTGAAGTCAGTATTTCAGTGAACAGCCCAGTGTGAAGGAATTGTTGATCACCACATCATTATTCAGTATGTATAACTCAAGCAGCCTGTCTGTAAGATGAAGATATGAAAGAAGGCATAATACATAAAAAGTTGTATTTTTGTTTGTGCTCCAAAAAATATCTACATCGAAAATGACAATTTAAAGTCTGCTGAAGTTATTGCATATGGTTTGTTCTTTTTCACTTTAACTCAAATAATCCGATTTATTGCCAGTCACATGCTGTTGTGTTTGGTTACTCTTAGAACCAACTGGATTCAGCTCTAGTAAATGGTTCAACGGTTAAAATTATCCTCACTGAACGCTATGATTTTAGTGCTGACAGCTCTTTTTAAAACGTAACATGCTTGTTTAGGAGCTGAGGTTTCCAAACGTTGTTTACCCCCCTGACTGACAGCAGTACTCTGGTAAATTGAAGGCACCTTTTCTCCAACTAAATGATCTTTGGAGCAAGGATTCTATCATTCTGCTGTCTTTACAACAGAAGAAACAGTCTGGCAATGAATACAGACTGGGGAGGGAGCTAGATTGATATATTGAGAGTACCCAGTGCACCCAGAGGGGCCATTAGTAGCACATCAGCCTTACATAGTACAGCCTCACTGGCTAATAGGCTGTTTTTCGAAGTCGCATTATAGAATAATGGGTGGTGATATTTTTAAGGAAGTGGCTTGCAGTGATTCTACGTACTCCACCATCACTGGAAGCTGGTCTTGAAGCAAGGCAGTCATACCAGCTGTAAATAAGAGTGCAGTTGATATTTTTAGGATGAAATAGACCATTGAAGAAAGGTCTCGTGTCCTTCAGCACAAACTAATTATGATTAGTTTGTGCTGAAGGACACAAACTAATCTTGAAATTAAAACTGAAAATGTTCCTAATATTTAATAAAATAAAGACCGTGTGTACTGATCTTTGAAGTTCTTACCTCTCTCACTACATGGCTCGCTATTGGCTGTCCCTTAGTTTACATCCTTCTTCACAATCAGTTCTTAAAACTCAAACAAAATGAAAAATCGGATTACTTGTCCAGCTGTCGATCAACAGAGAGAGCCTTATGAAGGTGGGCAGCTGTATTCAACAGCCATATCACATCGGTTACAGAATATGAACACCACATTACCGGATGGAAGCTTGCCAGTGTTTTCGTAATGGCTTCAATCAATGCAGCCATCATATTTTTGATTCTCCGTTGCAGAGTTGCTCAGACTAGCTGCTGTTATGGGTGACCCGGCCCGGAGATCCACTGAGCAACAGAAACACCTGATTATAGTCTCCAGTGAGTGTGTTTACACCAACAGAGATGAAGTTCCTATCCTAGTGTGTAAATGTGGGTTAGCATGTCAAAATATGTTTATGAGTTAGTTAAAAATAGAAGCCCTTTCAAGCAGTTCTTAATGTGACAAATTTGTAAGGCGTTGTGACTAAGACAGTAAGGGTCATGGCGTTGCCTCGTGTCTGTTTTCCTCTGTATTTAGTTTATTCATCATTTCATGTCTTCCATTCTACCTTGATTTCTCCTCACCTGCCTGCTGTGTTCTTCTGATTATTTTCCACCTACCTCCCATTGTCTCCTCTCCCCTGTACCAGCTGTTTCTCATTGTCTCCTCACTCTGTGTAGTTAAGTCTTTGCGTCTCTGTTCCTTCCTGTCAAATTTGTTTGCCACATGGATTGCCAGCCTTGGCTTCCCGGTGGTTCCTCTCTTGGATCTCCCACGTTCTTGTTTTTTTTTTCTCTGTTAAGTTTTGTTTACATTTGGCTTCCTTTGTGGCTGCTTTCACTTACTCGTTCTTGGACTTAGTTCATATTTTGGATTTACCTTTAGAAATCAGTTTTTTGTTTATTTACTTCCTGCTAACTGTGTGTCCTGTAATTTAAACTTAAGCCTTGAAGAAAGAAAAAAAAACACAAAAAAGTGACAAGATTTTCCTGCATCCATGTACTTCCCTCAGCTGCAACTTCCCCATGTTTAATCTGCTGAAGGGCGAAGAGTAAAGCAAGTTTATCCAACTTGCTTTTCTGCCCACCTCACTGCTGTGCTGTTTCCACATGCATCACGCTGACCACCCTGCCTGCTCCAAATGTTCCCGCTTCTGTTCCTGGGGGAGCACATCTGTGAGCAGAGAGCTCTTTTAAGAAGGAACAAGAGAAACACAGAAAGTAAAAGGACACGCAAGAGATAAAAAAACAGGGAAAGTGCAAGCGACAGATGTTAAGAATTTGAAACCAGGTCTTTGACAGATGATGCCAACATTATAGGAGACAGATTCTGCTCATTTGGTCAGAATAGATATCTGCTAACAAATGGATCTGAATAGATGTATGTCCCTGCAGGTGAAGCCCTTGGCCCCATTCAAGCCAAGCCGTTTGCATTGAGCCTAACAAGCAGAACAGCGGACTGGAATGCTGAGGCAGCAAATGTTTTATTTTCAGCATCTCTAACACATGGTGCTGTTTGAGTAATGCTGGATTTTGCTCTGAGCCAAATGAGCTGAGTCTAATGAAATAAAATTAGAATTGCCTGTTCCTTGCAACAAAATGTTTCACATGCACAGGATGTGAAGTTACCTGTGCATTAATGTGTGGAAGGAAGCAGTGTCGCAGAATTTTTGAAGTACATATTTAAAGTTGGCCAGAGGCACACACGCTTCCTGCTCCCTGCTCCAAGGTACCTTCCTCTACAACACACTTAATTTTTATGATATAGATATAATCAAAATATAGATTAAGAAATACCTGTTATCAGTTAAAGCTCTGCATTTATGATTATCTCTGAAGTACAAACACTTTCAAAGTAACTCTTATTGATTTGAAATTATTCAAATACCTTTTCAAACTTCAAGAAAAAACAAAAACACCATGAGTTTATATTTCAAAGTTCACACAGCAAAGTTCTACATCTCCTTACATAACTGAAAAAAAAAAAACAGTGTATATTTAAAATTATGACGTGCCTGTGTGCAACAGATGACAATATGCACTGATAAAACGAATCACAGGATGTACACGTTGACAAATTAACAGTTAAGAAGATACATTTCATATCTTCAAATGGAGGATGTGCTGCAGCAAAATACTGTATTTATTTAAATAATCTACCAGAAATAAAATATATAGATTTCCTTCTTTGTTATTTATTAGACATAGACAGTCTGCAAGGTAAAACAGAAGTTATTGAGCATGCCTATTTCGAAAGCTAATGCTAGTATATTTGTTTTGATTTTAAAGTTGGTCTTAAATATCTTTGGTGTTTGAGATATTGGGAATACTGGCAAAATGTTCTGCTTGCTTTACTGCACACACGAGAAGTCAGTGTTATTAAATGCATCTTTTCTTGTTTCTTTAACATTTGTGTGCAAAACTCCTGCTGAGTGCATGCACTCTGAGCTTTAATAAAGTGCACAAAAGTCCAATGTCAATGTCAAGGTAGTCCAATGAGAAATGCCTTCCAGCCAATAAAGTAATACTTGACACTTTCTGGATCAAAGGAAGAGGAGACAACAGAGGAGATGGAGAATGAGAGGGATGACAGAGAAGGAGAAATCTGCAGAAAATTAGGACCCAAAGTTTGATAAGGAAGGAAATGGGACAGTGGAGGTAATCAGAAACCAGAGTGATGGGGATCGACAAGGTGATAGGAGAGGAGGTGAGCAGATGAGGGGGAAAATAAAGAAGTAGAGAGATAGCCTTGCCAAGTAGCGAAGAGATGGCTCGACTTCAAAGAAGGAGCAGATTTTAAAGTGGATCACCTTCTTCATGGACGTCGCCCACTGGGAAAACGATTGGTGGAGAGTGAGTGGAATGGAATGAATGAAGAGCGGGGGCAGATGAGTACAGAGCAATAGGGGGTGATGTGCAGGAGAATAGAAAGAGAAAAACATGGAGGGCTGTGAGCAGATCAGCAGGTGACATCTGTTTCAATATATATTTCAATAACAGAACAATCCTTAGTCAGTCCCGTCCTTCGGTTATGACCCTGAAGTGAATCATGCTTGCTGCTGCTTCCCATCTTCCCATTCTACATTTTACAAAATATGTATTTCCAGACGGGGTTCATAGAGAGGCATGAGCTAATGGAAAATTTCCTCACACTTTTGACAAGTTTTCAAACTGCAATAGTGAAGGTAATTTTTTTTTTTAAAATCAATGTGTATGTAGTTTTAACTTCTTTTTTTTATTTCTCTTGTCCTAAGGATTAGAAAATACCATCATTGATTTTTTTAACAGTTTGTCTGATGAAAAGGTCAAGTACTGAGGTGATGTTTTGGGACATATCAGATCAGAATCAGCTCTATGTGTCGCTTTTTTAGCACTCGAAAAGAAATCATGTCACTCTGGTTTAATTTAGCTCATGTACAGTGTGATGATTTAAGCTTATAAAAAAGAAATAGATTTGCAAGATTTAAAGAATTTAAAGAAATGAAGATTTAAAGATTTAAACAATTACGAAACACAAGAAGTGCAGTAAATATTATCCTTTAGAAAAACTGTAGTGCAATGATGTAGATGATATTCTGGCAGTTGTTTTAATCATTTTGTATGCGGGAATATCCATTTGTATGTTTGTATACATGTGTGTCATAAATTATGTTTCTCTAAGAAATGGAAAATGGAATTGGTGTGTGTGGGATTTGTGTGTGTTCACAGAAGTGTAATTGTCCAGTTCCCAGGGTACTTGTAATAGAGCCACAGTTCATTTACTGCCACTATCTTCTCTTATTAGTGGAGCGTAGAAAGGAATTTAGCCACCACTTTATATGTAACGACGGTAAAAGCTGCCTTTGACTCTGTAGAAATGGTCTTAATTATCTCTCATTTTGTTTTCCGCTGCTGTCTTTATTTGCCAGTTGAAATAGAAATATCAAAGCTGCACTTGCTGCCCGTATCTGCATTTAAATGATTCTACAGTGACCTGAATGTGTTCACAGAATAAGAACAAAATATGAAACCATGCAGCGGTTTGACTTGCATACCAACCGAGCATCTGCTAAATTTTTTTCTTGAGCTATGAGGTGAATGGCTTGATTGGCTTCACTCTGAATATTGATAGAGTAAAGAAAGTCAATGACAGAAGAGATCAGTGAGGCACTTCACCTCAAATTATCTTCGTCCAAAACAGGTACTCAACCATTAAACAATAGAAAATGTTATAAAATTCCACAGGTCTACTTACTACTGCTTGTAAACTTCACAGCTCCTGGTCCCTGTTTCTCCTCTAGTCTGATCCTTTCCTCTCATCGATCCTTCACGCTGTCATTACTTCACACTCTCTAAATGTTCATCTTGTTCTTATTATCTCCGTTAGTTATCTTCACGTCAAGCCTTTCTCCACACTTATGTCTCACACCTGTCTCCTCTTCTCTTTAATTTAAGTGAACCTTAAAAAATTCGGCCTAAAGGGCGAGCCTGAGTTTTTGCATGGATTTGAGACTTTGTTCATTGTTACAGCGTTTTGTGAAGTCGAGGGAAACGACAGGGTATTTTTTGGAATTCTATTACATTGAAAAAGTCACAGCTTTTGTTTTTCATGATAATGAACAGAATTTAATGATGAAAACCTACTTTTTTTAATGTCTGACTCAGTGGGATTTAAAATCAACATCTAACATACATTCTGTCTCAAACTGCAATTTTCCAAAAAAAACAGTACAGAAATATTGATTTAGCTTTTTTAGGCAGTGAGAATGACCCTACGTTGGCGTCTCCAGTGGATGTTGAAATGTAAAAACAACTAAAGTCTCAGTTACTTTCTGTGTATTCTGGAAGAGACAAGAGGAGGTCAGTAGCAGTGTTCCTTCTCCTCCTCAAGTCTTCCACTTGATCGGTCTGATGAGAATTGATGTAGATCGTAGCTTATAACTATTGAAAGAAAGGGGGAAAAAAAAGATTACAGATACGGAAAGTATGTGATAGAGGAAAGGTTTACAAGGGAAGTGGGAAACGTTCAATTCCTGAAGAGCCTGCACATTTAAAGTCAGTACAAGCTTGTACACATTTTACTTTTTTCCCCAAAAAACAAGTGACACTAAAAGTCCCATTTACAAGTTTTGTTCTGTTCACAGATGTCAGGAATCACTCAGGGAGTTTATTCTAATCCGATGTGAGATTAATTTATTTGAATTTTGAATTCAAATTCGAAACTACAGGAACACTTTGTTCACTCACTTTCCTTTTTCCACAATTGTCTTCTTTTCAAAAAAAAAGAAACTTATGATTTCTTCGCAGTGGCTGGCAATGTGCAATGACCTTTATGGCATTTTCTTTGATGCTGCTGAGGAGAAAAATGGGAAATTTTTAGCCCTTTCCTTCACACATAAATATGGTGGATTTAGCAAGTAGTATTCACATTTTGTCAAGGTTTGATTTAGCAAGAATTGAGTTTGGTCATCACAAGACGTCCAGGCTTTCATCTTAATTTAGTAGCTTTTGGTTTTATCATTTTCTTGTGCTGATCCAAAATAGAAACAAGGCAATCAGAGACTGCAACATCCCGCAACACTCCTGAATTCAACATTTTACCCTCACCTACACATTTCTATGGCTCTGGTTTCATGAAAATGTTGCTTTTTGTCTTTTGATTATACAGTATGTCATCAGGTTTCAGAGATGTGTACCTAAAAAGGTATACAGTGCGCCGTTGTTCCTCGCAGTTAATGCATTCCAGGAACCACACGCGATTAACAAATTCTATGGTAATTTAAACGTTTATGAACCCTCCCTATACTGATATTAAACCACCTTCTATCTGTATTACCTTTTCCCACACTCTGATCGATTGTTTAAAGCACTTTTGTATCTCACGATAGTCCGAGACTCACAGAACGTAGCGTACTTCTGGATGCTGCCAGCCAATAGAATG